>BMAW01054151.1:522373-564826 GCA_019974015.1 Nephila pilipes
AAAAAAAAAAAAAAAAAAAAAAAAAAAAAAAAAAAAAAAACATCATCCTTATTTTTTTTTAAAGTAAGGAAATTTTTCAAAAGGAAAAAAAAATTAATTCACTCAGGAGTTTCAAAGCGGTATTAACCTCAAGTTCATACACTAACACAAGCCAGTCATTTTTCTGAATTTCATATTTTAGAGCAAATAGTTCTTTTTTTCCTATTTGCTGGAAGTAAAGATTCCATATTATCAGAAACCTTTTGATATTCAAGCCTCGATCCTGTTTAGTATGGATCGAATGAAAAGGTCATCTAGATTTTTTCGAAGATACCTCTCAGTAAAAGCACCCATTCAAACAGGTGGTGTTAGTCGATGCAGACTTAATTGACTTTTCTTTTAAAAAAAATTGCCACAATGTGTTATGAATACGCAATATCTGTTCCGCACGTAAAGTTCCTTTTCAGCACTACTTTTTTTCAGTTTTGATAATAATATAAAAATTACTTTCTTTTCTCTTTATAAAGAAGAGGGGCATTTGGCTCTAATTTTTTTATTTTTATTATTTTTTTTTTTGAGTTATAAAAAGCTAGCTGTGTTAAAAATACGTTTTTTAATCTTTATCGTTTAAAAAAGCTAGATATTTGCATACGAAGCTTGAATTCATAAATATATTTATGAATGAAGTTATACTATAAATGTACATTAGTTTATTCATTCTCGAAGCTTATTTATGTATAAAAAAGTTAAAATTATTTATGTTTGAATGCTTCAAATACAATTTAGAAATTATTACTGTGAGTGCATGTGCTATGAATGCTTGTGCATTCCTCTAAAATTTATCAAGAAAAACTTCCCCAAGTCTTTATTGATGGAGAAATCATTTATTTATCAAAATATATAAATATGTAATTGATTCCAATGAAAATTATTTTCATCTCTTTTTCAATTCGACTTCTAACATCATGATTTATTTGATGAGATGTCAGACTTTCTGGATTCATTTATATATATATATATATATATATATGCACATTTCAGAGTTATTCTGGTGACAATTGTATTCAAAATTATACCAGCTTTGAAAGACAATAGATTTTCTTTTAATATTAAAATTATTTCATTTCGTTTTCAAAGAACTACAATTTACATATAAGATTTTAAATAAAGGTTTCTGAATAAATTACACATTATTACTTTTTAATGATAAAACACTATTATTTAGATTTAAATCGTAGAAAAATAATTCTTGCTATCAAAGATACCATTAATTTTCACAAATCAAATTTAATTCAGATAAATTTCAGGATATGCCTTTAACTACAATATATATTGGTGTGTGTATGCTTTTACTTTTTCTTAAGCTCTGATAACTAGCATATAATATCTATTAAGTAAAAAAATTGTAAATAATGTATTTCAAAATCTATATACATGCACTGAATTCATTTGAAACATGTATTTTAAATAGCCATTAGATCAGTAACATCGATAACATGTGATAAAAAAATAATGCAATAACTATTTTCTCATCTTTCTTTGTAATTGTAGGATCTTCGACTGCTTCTACTATTTGGTAATTGCTTTATTTGTACTTTTAAAAATAATACAAACTAGTTGGAAGTCTTCAAGGGTAAGTAACATTACAATTTTCAAAATGTTTTTTTAACACATTAAGATATTAAAAATAGAAATTATAATAAAATACAAAATTTAATTAAGTTAAGAACCCAAAATCAAACCTTAACAGTCGTTATACTTGTAACAATACTTATATAATTTTTTTTAAATATTTAAGGGCTTTATATTCTAGTAGAAATAAATGTCAAAACATAATATTGTATTTACTAGTTGCCAATATGTTCTATTGCTTAAATATTTTTATTTAGGGTACTTATTGTAAAAGTGCTATAGCAAAATGAATGTAATAACTCTACTCATAGGAAGTTCAAATAGTTCGCTTAACTACGTATTTAAAAGCTTTAATGCAAAGGATATGAAAGAAAGCATTTGTTTCGTGCTTGCTTGAGCTGGTTTTGATTTTACAATAAAAAGTACACAGCAAGAATAATAAATAAAAACAAAAGAACAATTTGATAAAAAACTAACATTTTTTAAATGAAAAATTCCTGATAATATCTTTCTCTCTACACTTCATACATAAAACTAGGAAGAACTAAAACTCCCTTATTTTGATCCATTGTTGAAACTTCAGCAAATTTACCAATCGTGTAGTTTACGCTTGCACAAATTATTCCTCGTTGTGACCCTGAACAATTCGAAAATGCTTAGCATAGAAATAAATTTATAGTAAGGCAGAAAAAAAAAGGTAACAGTGTTAAAACAACGCAGAAACATATAGCGTATATAAATTTGAGACGAAGATTCGATTAAAATGAAAGTCACCTGAGAATCTCTGATCGGTATATTTCATCAAAACTATAACAAATACTCAAATTTTGTACACGCTGTCTTCTTTTCTTGAACACATAGTATAATGAAACTCTAGAGACGTTTCCAGCTTCAAAATAAATTATGGCGTTGAATTCACGATTGCCCTGCAGGGTGTACGTATCAGAGTTTTAATTTTTCTCCAGGGATCCTATGAATAATCTGCAGTTCAATACATGGTGCGGTGGCCGATTTTTCCCCGAGTTTTTATATTGGAAGAAAAATTTCCACACTTCATTCCAATGAATAGTGTTCCTTATTTCCTTTGGGACATATTTGAGAGTTGATGAACCTAAAGACTGCAGAAACTAAAAAATCGGAGTTTGCTTAAAATCGCTCAAGTAAAACGTTGTTTGTTATTAAAGTTGAGTTTTTTTCTAACGGTCGTGCTGTAGGGAGAAGCGATATTGTCTAAGAAATGTGGAAGAAAAATCGACAGGTAGGAATTAATATCATATGTAAATCTGGCTAAAGATTTACGGGCTACTTTTTATCTTCATACCCGTATTTTTTTTCAGCTAATGGATTTTTTCAGGAACATGATGTTTAATGCGTTTATCTGAAATTGTCACATTACTAGACTTTCCATTTAAATATGTCTCTGACACATGTAATAGTTCATTCGTAAATTTCAAAGAAGAAAAAAAACTTATCGAGTGTCATATATATGTATTAATATTGGCTTTGGTTTTTTCTTATTTTTAATTGTAATTTTTAATATTTAATGTTCTTACATAAGTTACGTGCAAACAGTAATGACTGTTTGATTCAAGAACTTAGTGTTAGTATATTGGAAACAGTTAAACTCTTTAAGTTATTAGATTCATTTGAAAATTCATAGATTCGTTTTTCCAATTTCCTTGCTAATTTAACTCTTTGTTATATGTTTAGTCAAGAATTTGCTTGATTTCAAATTTTTTTATTCAAAATTTTCAACATTAAAGTATATAACATTTCTAAATTCAAAGTATATTTGAAAGTGTATTTCAATCAGTTGGAATATAAAAGTATTTCAATCCATTTGATTATTTTGTTTTGTGTGTATTTTATTCACCATGTTGATAGATTTACTGTAAGTGATTTGTATATGCGAAAAATATGTTCTTTTTGGTATATTTTTTATGTTTTTTTATGTTTTAATAACATTTATGATCTATTGTTATTCTAATTTTTTATTTTAAGTATTTATTTAGGATTGTATTGATTTTCTTCTGATTTTGCTTTTGCTTTTAACTTTCTTTCAATTATATTTTTAGTTTTATAACCACTATTTTTCTTACATATTTTGTTGATGAGATAGTTTGGTCAATAATTCTAGAATAATTCACCCTAACTGTCTAAAGTTGTTCAACTCGTAATGTATTTCAAACATGTGTTTTCCATCATTTTTTTTTCAAAAACTATATCTATTGGTATTTGACTTTTTTTCAATTAATATACTTTCTTCTGAATTTCATTTAATATGTCTTTTATAGTGAAATTTGCATTCCATATTTTCAATCACTTATATCTTTGTAACTCTTATCTGCCTATTTTTAAGGTTTGGCTTTTTTTTTTATTTCTTATTGATTCAGTTGCGATACTTTTAAGTATTGTTATAATTTGAATTTTTCAAAAAAACTTCCAAATCTATTTGTGAATCAAAAAAACTTAATTTATCACTTGAGAATAAATTTCAAATTATACACAAACACATTCACGCACACACATACACACATACACCGCACGCACACACACACGCACACACACACACACATATATATATATATATATATATAATTTTTATTTGTACTCGGCTATTGAATGGTGTATTAAGCTATTAAGTTATGTGTAGTTAACTCTAGATTATTAAATTACTTTCCATATATTATCTATGTTTTATCTGTACATAAAATACTCTATACTTTAATTTGACTGAGTGAATTTGTATTTTGAATATATAATTACATTTTAGTTAAAGAAAAGATAAAAAAAAAAATTGTAATTACGAAGTTTTTTTTTATAATTTCATGACACATGTGACATAAAAATAAAAATTTTCATTTCAATTAACGATAACCATGTTTAATATTTTTATCCTGGTAACACTCTCAGTAAATAATTAAGTAACTTTCCACTTGACAAACTAAAAACAAAAAAAAAATTCATTTTGGAATGGGAAAGTTCATTCTTGTTATTTGAGTTATTGATATACTTTACAATACATAAACTTCAAGTATAATTAATACTTTTGTTCGATTTTCATTTGAAATAATTCAGTTACAATAATTGCATGATATGAATACAAAAATTTATTTATTTATAAATAAAATTAATTTCAAATGTTAAATTCTTTACGGTACTGTCAGATACGCTAATCAAATTGAAAAAGTAATTTCACAAAATTCGGGGGAAAATAAGCGTTCATAAGAAATTCTGTTTAAATTTTGAATTCAGAATGTAAAATTATAGTTTGAGGATTTTCGCATTTCTATCTATGAAAACAGATTTATTTGTTACCTAAAGAGAAGATGTTTTATAATTCAAAACATTCGGTTCCAATTACGTTTCAAATCAGATGATAGACCTGAAAAAACGAGATTAGTTTTTCAAGAATATCTTTACTATTAATTCCATGATGTACGAACGCACGATTTGTTAAACCTGGCAAATCCATTAGTGGAGTACCCTGGGATAAAATATTCATGAGGGATTGGAAACTTAAATTTCGACCATTACGCTCCAAATGATAAATTGATAAGCTAAATTCCGGAAAGTATGCCATATTTCCTTCCACATTCTTTCCTGTGAGGTTACTATCTGTTGAGGGAAATCAGTGGATACATTTTGTTTACTACGTTGCCAGTTTTTTCAGATACTTCAGATACTAAATGTGACTTGAGGGTACATTGTTTATTTACAGTTATATGAGAATTGTTTTCTTGTAAATCGTGATTTTTATAAAATATATTTAATTCTAGTTTGAAACTCTGTTCAGTTTTTCATTATCTACAATTACATGAAGCTTAAGTAAAGATAGAAATAATTAACTTAATTATAAATATGTTAAATTCCTCTAACATTGTCTTTAATGTGTTAAGAAATTACATATTTTGAATATAAAATTCAAAACGGAATTAATGAAGTGGTGTAAAAAATATTCCTTTGTTATTTCTTGTAGTTTTCAGTAAAATTGTCGAAACAGAAGTTTTTTAATATTCCTTATGAAACAAAACAAAAATATTTTAAAAGAAAAACTACATTGAGAACTTCATATTCATTTTAAAATGAAAATGAAAGTGCTGAAATATATCTTTCATGAAAAGACATAAATTTTAAATCAACAACTTAATTAGAAGAAATGAGAGAATAATACATGAATAAATTAAATACTATATTACTCAATACAAATACAGAATTATATAAGTTTTCAAACAACTTTAATTAGATGCCCCCTTATTCGATAATAGTAAATAACTATCATAATAAATTATTATTAATAACCATAATAATATTCTTAATTATTAATAATAAATGATAATTATTACATTATTACATGTCTTCACTACCTTAGATGAACGTAACTGGAAATGATTTTACCTTATAAACATGGAAAATAATTCTTAAATAATTTACTTATCTAATTGTACAAATAAATACTGTATTATTGTAAGCTGAATATTAAATATGAGTTAAAGTTCATCTAATTTTCAAAGAACTCATCATATATTTAGAGAACTTTGCAACAATAATTTTACTTATCTATATTTATTAAAGTAAACGGTGAATGTTAGTATATAATAAGTAAAAAGGTATTGTCAGGAAATGTATATCCGAGCCTTATATCTTGGATATTGTTATAGCTAATCAGAGTGTTTTGTTTGATCACAATCAATAGCAGATTTCAGAAGCTAAAATGTTTTAAATTTTGAAATTTGTATTCGTTATGTAATAAATTACATGACGCATTATAAACATAAATTTTACTTTCAAAGAGTTTTGAATTGATTAGATTATTGAAACATGCGCAACTTTCAAACAGTTTTCCTGAATTATAACCTTAAAGCATCAGAAGAAGATTGAGAATGTTAACCAATGTTAACCATTTATGAATCTTTAAAAGCTTGTGTTTAAAAATTATAATTCTTTCTCAATTACTCTTTAGACTCTTGTATTTTTAAGCTTTTCTAGAAAGTAATGTTATACGATCTTGGGATTGATAATCAAATCATCAGCTAAGTAAGGTAGTAGAATTGTTGAACTGAAATTTCAGCTGAATAGTAGCTTTATTCTTTTTTCTTGTAGTTTTACCAAATGAAGTTATATACTGTTGATAATTTCTTTTACATATTTAGTTTAGGGAAAATTCAGTTTATATTGATATAATACTTTAAATTACCAAAAGATAATGAGTGATTTTATGAATGTTTAGTTCCAATAATATAATTCCTTAAACAAGCAAGATATAATGAGTGTATTTATGGCTGTGTCTTCAGTTCTAATAATATAATTATTTCAATAAGCAAGACATACGAGTTTATTTGTTTTTTTAATAAGCCAAACTTATTCATAACCATAAATGTTTCGAAAGTTAACCCATACGTTCCTTAGTGCAAAACGAAAAGCTTGTAATATATTTTTATAAGCCCTTTGGTAATTTTAGTAATGCATTTCTTAATTATAATACTCCGACGCTCTTTTTGTTAAGTATCTTTAAAAAGTTATGAAAATATCTCCACTTTACCTGAAAGAAAGAAAGTCAGTTTTTTACATCGAAGAAATAAAAACGTTGGATGTTGAATCAACTATGGATATTGAAAACAACATTAAAATCAATTTCTTTTTTTAGTAACTCTCATAAATAAAACTGTGATTTTTTTCTTCGAAACGATTAGCACATTTTACTTGTCAAGAAATCGATGAAAATCTTCAGTCATAATCGATTGATATATAAGCTAAATTAGCTTTATTATTTTTTAATGCTCTTCTAATGATGCGTTCCCAAACGCCTCAGTAAGAACTGCACTTTCTGATTTTTTAACATATTTTTTATATTGGCAGTTAGCATTTTTTTAATATTATTTCTTAACATCAAACTGGGCCTAGTTTAAATGAAACGAAAAAGTTCTTTATACAACGTTAATGATGTATCGATCCGTCCTGTAACATTTAATTCTTATTACTCAACTCATCAAAGTTGACCCCGCAAATTTTCTTTTAATTAACCTTAATGAAATATTATCATTGCCTATCACATTTTCTCTTTTACTATTTTCAAACTCGATGATTGGAATGCGGTTATTTTATGTTCTGTTTCATTTTCTGCGAAAAAATAAGCACTATCATAAGTAATTATTTTTATATTCTTATTTTTAATTATAAAAATAAATCATTTCCAACGACTACTTTATTGATTCCAAGAGTATTCGTAAAATAAAAAAAAAGTTTTAATGCTCTTAATTTCTAACATCGTAATCAAATAAATATTTATTTATGAATTCGATGTTTTCATAATTCGCATAGCTTATTATTTTTATATTTCTATTTAATAATTTATTTATTCTTCTTGTATGAATGATATTAAATATTTTCAGCAATTGGAATATGTAAAAATAAGGAAACTGTACCCATATAAAGTTTTATTATCTTAGAATAAATGGAAACGTAATGTAACATTTATAAACAGGAAGCCATTTTACATATTCAAAAATTATAAACAATAAACACATAAATAAAAAAGTTATTAATGAGTAAAACCATGTACTATTATTTCAGAATTTTAAAAGAAATTGAAAATTTCCCCTCTAAAATCTGAAATGTTTTATTCATTTCATTAATTTCTTCTTCTGTCAAGAAATTATCTAACAAAATTACCAAAAAAATGTTTTATTACAACATTTTAAAATATTTGAGTTTACTTATTTTATCATTATTTAAATCTCATGCGATTCTGAAGTATTAATGAACATTATAACACATTTATTTTGAGATTAGCTTACTAATGAACAATATATTTTGACTTACAAGAAAATAAAATTATTGGTTAATTACTAATCCTTAATAATAATAAAGAAGTTAATAATCTGCTGTAATAATAAATTAGGGTCTGGATCTCTTTCACAGTTATCTGTCGCATTCACTTAACTCTCAGCTGTTAACACATTATTTCTAATAATTAATTGTTGATATTATAAGATTAATTTATGTATTTATCATTATTTATTTTAAGCTATTTTTATATTAATTTATAATTAATATTTTAACTATCTGTAATAAACTGATTTCTACCTAATCCATTAACTCTACTAGAAATTTCCTTGATATAAGAATATTAATGTTTTTTATTCACTGATAATATTAATTAAATAACAATTTTTTTCAATTCAATACTTCAGAAATAATCATTAACAGTTATATTTCTAAAAATTTTGAGCAGTGCACCAATTGCTTTTCTTTACTTTGTTTTACACACTTACTTTAGAATAATAGAATTTATAACAATAAAGTTGAGCAAACTTCAAATAGTTATGTGTTCTAACTATTTATAGTGAAAGTAACCATTCTCTATTCTTTCAGTATGGTAATACAGTAATTTCAGTCCAATCATTTTACTCAGAAAATGGTACAATAATTGATAAGATAAATCTCTTTTAGGTGGAAGAGTATATATATATATATATATATATATATATATATATACAGAAACTTATAAGTGTGATGATTAAGAATCCAATTTTCTATGTTGAACTTTGGTCAAATTACTCAAAATAAACATATTCATTTATAGACTTATAAAGACATATATAAAGGACAAGAAATAGTGCACTTTTTAGCCTAGACTTAGTTACTTATTGTATGTATCAGGCAGTATAACTAACTTTAGAACAGGAAAATAAAGGATTGGGTGTACAGTAACACCATTTCATATAGATGTACATTGAATGAAAACTAAAACCTTCGTTATGCTTTTGGCAATGAAAATAATTGCATAAATATAGTGTTAACTAATCTTACTGGATTAACTAAAAGTTTTTTTTTCCGTTAGAGTTAACGCATTTTCAATTATTATTTTATAGGTCAATTTGCCTGAAACCATTTTAAATTTTAAATCGCCTCTCAGTTAACCCTAGATCTCTAGATTATTGAAAATTGATTGGAAATATATTATACTTGTTCATATTGGTATGACTTTTAATTGTGTAGCCAGAAGGCAACATTTTATTACAAACTTTGCATTTGCTGAAATATGATCCAACATATGCATGATAAGGCAGAAATAAAACAGAGGATTCGTTTAAAAACATCACCATAAATTAAGAAAACATGATTAAATATATTTTCTACATCAATTTTAGTATTCAAGAAACAGACTATGTATTGTATATTCCGAAAACCGCAAAAATAATTTATGAAAATGTATCGCATTAGAAATGAATTGATGTAAACGATATATCTCAGAAAAATCCCCAACACCATTGTTGTAGTAGCTACAATTGAGACAAAACAGAACAGACATAGTGCTCAGAAAAAGGTGCTATTAATTTCAAGGCGAAAAGGAAATATTATTGGTACAGAAGGAGCAAAATATCAGAGAAAAAGAAAGGAAACTTAGGTAGTACGTCGAGAAAAAGGAGACTGATAAATGCTTTTCCGGTGCCATTACTTATGGTCATCGCCCGGAATTCCCTCTATTCTTATCTATTGTTCCGCCGGTTCTTATCAGCTTGTGCTTGGTTTATACCACATGATTACACTTCATTAGCTTTGTCGCTGTATGCACAATGCGAAACAACCGCTAAGGGAAACTGAAACCTTATGAGGATTATTTTCGGAGTGTTAATCCGCAATACATTACGAAAAATAATTCAGGGAAGTAGCGTAAATATATCTGGTCATATTTAGGAAATAACAATTACTTATCAAATGGGTATTTATCTAACAAAATTTTACTGCGAATGTTAGCGATTACCAGATGGAGAAAATAACTCATCTAATGTATACATTGAAATTTTAAAACTTAATATTTTAATTGGATTTGATTTATAGAACAGAAGTATAATACAGGATGGAATTTGTATAAATTTGAAAAGAATCATATATCTATTCGATGTGATTTTGAAAATTTATCAGACTCTAAATGTTGAACAGTTAATTACTACCCCGGAAAACTTTCTATGATGGTGTAAACCGTAATTACAATTCTAGATTGAATTATAAAATATTAGTAGAAAACAAACTAATGAGACCATTCAGTGATGAAAGTATCTTCATCAAAAATACTAATTTCGATTTTTTGGATTAGAATGAGCTTATAAACATATTTAATTATTGAAAAATGTTTTCATACATTGCTTATATAACATTTTGTTGAACTAATTAGACAACCAACCGACCCTTTACAGAGAAAACACTACGAATCTGTGTTTGACTTTATTTATTCAATGCTTAAAAAATAAAAGGCTAAATTAAAAGTAATTGCGAGTATTATAATCATCTATTTAGATTATACTAGCCACACTTTGAAGAGTATCTTGTATTTGTAGAATTGATACTTAAAACATGCTTGGGGTAATCTGAATTAAGGTTAGAGATTTCTGAGAAAAATGAGGCTAATATACTAATCTAATATAAGAAGACTTTCAAAATAAAAGTTAATAATGTAGACTGGAAGTAATATTTGTACGATTTTGTTCAAGCAGAACTCATTTGATTCAATATAGAGTAACGTTTGAGTGAGTCTAATTTTTTTTAAAAAAAATTTATTAAGATATAAGTGAAAGATAAATTCTTATAAAAATGTGTAAGTCTATCTCCTGAAATATAGTTTCTCTTATAGATTAAGATAGTTTTAGTGCCACATTTTTATTACAATAACAAAATTAGAAACCTGATTAATTGATTAAGAATAGAACTGAATGCCTCAAAACACTTCGCAATTATCAGCTTACTTATTTCTGTTACCCTGATAAAATGTGAATTATAAATGTATCATACCCTTCCATTAACATATTACTACCCTTTCTATTTTTTTTTCAGGCCTAATTATAATTTTATGTATGCATAGAAATAAGAATTACACTAATTCCTTCGCTTAAGAATGCTTTTTATGCTCATTGTAATCCTAATTATTCTCATTCGTACTTTTTCAATGTATTCATAAGCCAAGCATACTACTTAGAGGCATTTGAATGAAACATTTTTTGCTATAATTAAGATTTCTGCAAAACTCTTTCAATATTCTAAGAGTAAATGCCTTTATGTAGTATAACATAATCTTTTATGACGTGTTGCCTATCTATAAAACGACAAGGAATTCTAAAATATCAATATACTTCAATGAAGGACAGGTTTTTGAAATCCAGCCCCTTTTCAAAGAAACTGCGTTATTTTTCTTGCGTTATGTTTATAAGCTCTATTCACAGAAAAGTTGCATTATATGCTTCAGAAGGAAGATATTATAACAAGTATGTTGAACGTATATCATAAAATTACATGAATCAAAATAAACAAAAATAGCGGTAAAGAAATTTTAAGTACAATTGAAAAAAAAAACTATCTAATGTAAGAATTCTTAGAGCACTTTATTTTTAATGTAACTATCCGAAAGAAATATTTATGATTATTTTAGAACTTCCTGTTAACCTTTTTAAGAATATTCTTAAGGTTTATACTTAGTTTTATATAAATGTGTGTGTGTAATGCTCATCCTTTTCTGAAAACAAACTAATAAATCTTGTATATATTTATTGGAATAAACGTGATATTTTGGCAAAAGGTAACATTTAATATAAATAGCCTCATTAAATATTTCACAATTCAATACAAATTGCTTCAAAAAATACTGAAAATTGCCTTTGTTATTTTGCTCATGAATGCAAAAATAATCTAAAACCGTCTTACAAAACAAATCTGATTCAAATAAACGCAAATTATCTCTAAATATAAAGTTGAATGGATTATTTAAATATAAATTAATATGTATAGACTTTCTGATTCATCACATATTATTTTTTGAAACATTTTTATTTGTAAGCAGTAAGAATAACCTAACCAAGTATTCCATTTTAAGAAATAATAATAAAGCAAATATCGCGTGTAGGATAATTTAGAACTATATGTTAGTGATTTTTGTTTTTTCATATCAAAGCATAAGAAGCAAAATCTTCAACTCAAAAGGCAATGAAATAATAAATACAACGATGAAGAATTGTGTACTTATTCAAATGCTGTATTGATTATCAGATGAATATTTTGCGATACAAAATAAGCAAAGTCACTATTAATTATAACTGATATTTTTATACATACAGAAAAAACGATATATCGAAAAAATATATCTCCTAGCTTCACGGGTAGCTGCTTTTTTGTTCTCGCAAATATCCAGAAGAACCAATGTTTAAATAAAATCTTTAAAAAAAGCTATTTACTTTTCAGTTGGACTCCAGCTCTGCTTCTACATTATTTTAAATAAACTGCAAACCTTGAACAAAAATGGAAAAACTTAACTTTGTAAATATACCATATCCAAAACCGTTGATGGCAACCTTAGAGCAAAATGACTCCAAGCACGAAGAGTCTTTTGAAAAGTTTTAGCTGTAGTTTTTCATCAACGTTTTGAATAAAATGAATATCCGTTTCCAAAAATGAGCAACAAGGGACTCTCTTTTTCATGTTTTCTGTTTTTACTCACTTACTCATTCATCATTCAGAAGACCACACAGAGCGTATATTACTCCGGAATTTTCATCATCATTCTTTAAATTCTTTTGTGATGGTCTTTGAAGTTCCCCACACCTTTCGTCGTGAACAAAAGTTTCGGTATTCCGCATTGCTCATTTTTTTGTATGCTTTATTTTCAATTTTGCATGTGAGACACACAATGAAAGTTGAATGAAACAGACAATGTGTGACTTGGGGAAAAATTGCAAATTGCAAACGTTATTTTTATGCAATATTTTTGTAGTTGCAGGTAGCGGATATCCCAAGATTTTTTTATGTTTAAAATTTCATGCACATTTTTAACGAGGGTGGTTCAAATTGTACGTAAATGAAAAGAAGATGGTATCATTAATTTTTGTTACCATTGAGTGCTGCCATCTGTTAAGCGGAACCAAAACAAATCTGATATTGATTCATAAGTCTGCTAGTCTTGGATTTGCTAGTCATTTGCTACCAAATTTAAATTTGATTGCTGCCACTTCGTGTTTTTGACGTTTTTTTACTTCAAACTGTCATCGTTGGTAGACATGGATATTTATTATTCTGTACCAGAAATCAAGCAAAAATCAAAACGGTGGACTGCTTCCGAGGAATTATTTTGATAAAAATGTGAAAAAGGGGTCATTGGTCGGAAAACTTATGATCAATAATTTTTGAGGTGTGAAAAGCGTAATGATCACAAATACAAGGAACTGAGACTTAGACAGCTGTCTAGTTAACCATGGTACTTACAAAACCTAAACCATTTTCGACGCTACGAATACCATCTCTTGAAATTTTTGAGGACTACTTGAGCGTCACAAGTACTTTTTTTTATATTCGAATGTTATTTGAATCAATATAGCTAACTTTTGAACAAAAATTTCTTCAAAAGAGAATTTTAAACATAAATGGCTAGATATATGTGATATAATTTAAGAAATATATCTAATACATAGGTACAAAATTCTAACTAAACACCATTAATATTATTATTTATATCATATTATTAGGGGCATACATTGTTCCTTTTTTATTACTGTTTTTAAATTAATTACGTTTAATTATAATTCTTAATTGTAATCATTTATTTCCATTGTATAATTATTTTAACTATACATTTATATACTTAGGTTAAGGAAACTATAGGAATTCACTTTATGAAGTCTAATAGATTTACGTATGCAAGATCTTGAATAGTTTCTATTTTAGAAATTATGTTTTTGTATCCATTGAAATAATCCAATATATACAAAATTCTTTTCAAACAGTGCACCAATAATTACTTATTATTATCAAAAAGAGTATGTAATATATTTTACTACATAATGATAACAATGATAGAGATATTATATTTTAAAGAAAAAATTCCTTCATCGCAAAATTTCAATTTACGGAAGTGCCCAATAAAATAAAGAATGCAAGCAAAAATAATTTGTGAATATCTAATAATCAATGAAAGGACAGTGAGAAAGAATGCAACTTTTGAAGAGATATTCTAAAAAAAATATAAAAGCTTACTAAGTCGTTTTAGAATCAATACACCTCTTTTATGTGAATATCTTGAGAAATAAAAGGTCTTATTTCAACTGGATACTATAGAAAAACAAATGCGTATTGTTGTAATACTTAATAATGTCTTCGACTTAGCAAATTTTATGCAACTTATAAATTCTACTTAATTAACATGAGTAATATCAAAAATAATACTTTCAGAAAAAATGTTATCGTTACCTACGGTAGGTATGAGAAAAAAATTCATTCAAAAACACTTTTTTGTTTTCTTTCTTCTCAGAATTTGACATTTAAAACTTATTTATAAGATAACTTGAATAAAACTTTCTCTTTTGAAAAAATTTGAAAAACACCTTATTTAATTATAAACAAACTAATTAAACGAATAGAAGTGTTTTAATGACTTTTTATCTTAGGTTTAACATTTCTACTTCAAAATGCTCAATTATTTTTTTTATCTATTTTATACAGACAGATAAATGCATTCATTTAATTAACACTGAAAAAGCAGAATAATTATCAACACAAAACAAACATCAACCAGTCTGATAGATTAGGTCTTATAGGTCTAAAGAAACAATACAAAACGATCATCAATTACTTTTTTACTCTATTCCAGGTTTTGGAAACTTTCCAGAAACGCTTAAAAAACGGCTTTTTTTATGAGGTGGTAGAACAGATTCATTAATCGTTTTCTTGTTTTCAGATTCGTAACAACGTGATATTAACAACAAGGATTTTATGATAGGATCATGATAAGCGCTCTACAGTAAATTGAAATCGTATAGAAAGAAAGTTTCATGGATGGTAAACAAATTTTATTTAATATTTTTACAATAAGAGTCGGAAGCACAACAGTAAATTTTTCAATAATCTGAAAATTTATGAAATATAGTTCGTTATATATGTAATAGAGTATAACGAATTGGACCGAAATTTCCGTTGATCAATGATTTTGTTCAAACAATACTCTCAACCAATGATTTGCTGAAGAAATATTAAGTAAGACTTGATTAAGAATATCTAACAATTTTTCTGTAAAAGTTCATTTTACCTTTGATATTTATTACTGTTAAGTTATTTTTTTGTTGAAACATCAGTTTTTTTATCTGTTTTCTCAAAATGAAATGGTTGAAAGTCTAGTAGTCTAGAAATAAAAAGAAACTCCATACATTTGGAAATAAACAACTAATATAATTTAAGTTATATTGAGGCATCATTATTTTGACTTGTGCTGTATAAAATAAAAATGAAAAAAAAAAAAAAAAAAAATGTAATTCAAAATTAAATTATATGAATAAATAAAAGATTTCTATAAACTAATACAAACTTCCAGTAATTGCTTAAAACTTTTCCTAATCTTGAATAAATCTAAAAGGCTTTTTTTTAAACATTTTTAATGATTTTTGAAGAATATGAACTAAATAATAAAATACTAACATAGATTTCAAGAAATGTTAACTTATCTTTTAAATATGTTTCATAAGCAATCACAAAAATGTTCGGATACCAAAGAAAGCTAAATGTATAATGATTATTATCGAAAATACGAGACAATCGTGAAAAAATACAAAAAAAGGGGGGGAAAAGAACGTTCTTAGAGATAAAAACTTGTAACTTTACATTTGCGCGAAAACTTCAGTTTAACAAAGTTGAAACAAACCATAAGTATTTCAAAAAGATGATTAATGAATTCTTTCCTATTTTTTGTTATCATTTTAGTGACTTATCATCAATCATTTTCTTAGGGTCAGTAAAAATAAAGCACCAAAGTCATAAGACACAGCATAAAAATTTGCAAAAGTGTTTCAAACTCGTGTAATCAACCATTATATTTTTTTAAAGTAAAAAAAACCGCTATTTGATTAAAATACATCAAATGCCAAGTTAAATAACGTATTATGAAATCTAGCTGAATTGTTTCCCCATAAATGTATTGTACCGGTCTATTGAGAGACTTTAAACTTTGATAGATTTAGATTTAATTCATTTCCCCTCTAATTCTTAAAAAAGTGTATTGCGTACTACTTGAAGTTTAGATAAATATTGTAGTACGTTTTCTATAAATATAAAATTTACTCATGTTAAATAAAAGTAAAGCAAAATATAGTAGTTCTAAGATATTAAAATGAAAGCAAACAATCAAATGATAAGCAAAAGCTATTGATTAAAAGTATTTTTTAGGTTAAACAGCGTTTTAGGTGAAAAGAAAGAAAATTTCAGTACGTCAGTCACTTCCATTTATTACTAATAGGAAATCTGTTTTTGATGTAATGCAGATTCATGACAATATTCTATGAAACGGTAAAATTTTTGTATAAAGTGAACGAAAGAATAACAATATTGTGGTGGGAAAATACATTTCGCTTAAAATAATCCAAAAACAATTAAATAAAATGTTAGATAATATTTAAATTAGTTTTCAATGTTTTTATTTCACTCCTTTAATTTCGCCCACGAGTTTCCAATCACACTGTATAAACAAACAGTATATTACCTAATTGTTATTGTTAAGAAATTAACGAAACTCGCAGTTTTTATTTAAATACCTATTAATTCAAATAATTATGTATTCAAATAATTTTTTACGTTATTCTAATAATTAAACTAATTCTGCAAAATTTAAGACAAATAAATTTAGCAAACATAAATAAAAAAGAAATTAGACAGAACTAATTAAAAATTCTCTTTCTGGCTTCACCAGGTTTATTGGCGATGGATTTCGTAATTTTGAACTACGATCAAGTGACGAGAACGACACCTGATTTCGCATCTCTCTCTCTTTAATCTTCTATACCACGTCTACTGGAGGACTTCGGAGATTTAACGTGTATCATCCCCGCTATACGGCGGGCCTTAAGTTGTATTTATTAAGTGGCACGCTATTTTAACGTGATTCTCCTACCATATGTGCGTCTTAATACAGGAGCTATGAGTTCGCAGTTCCTTTTAATTGCCGACAATTCGCCAGCACATCGCATAGTAGCTATCATAAGCTTTTGGACAGTAAGAATACTGAATACATGAGATGGCTAGCAAAGTTCTAAAAGACCTAAATTCTATCTATCTTGAAGGGGACTTTCTAGGTGAGACACTTGGCAGCATATAACTTACCGCCAGTAACGATACCGGAGCTCCGATTGGTTGTACAAGATACATAGACTGCAATGCCTTAACAACTCATTGACAACCTCATACTCAAGATGGCCAGACGATATGAAACCTTCATAGCAGGTTTTACCTTTACCTGCATAGTAAGGGGACCTGCATAGTAGGAAACCTCCCTAGTAGGGGAAATCATATCCCCTAATAGAGAATGGATGTTTATGGATGGATACTTGTCACATGGATAGTTATGCCTTTAGTCGCATTGTGCTCCATGCTACATTTTCAGTGATACACACACACACACATATATATATATATACACAGAGTACATTTTCAGTGATACACACACACACACACACATATATATATATATACACACAGAGTAGATTAAATTTCATAGAACAGAGTCAGCTTCTAAAATGTACACCCGAGGAAGACTTATATCTACTAGTCCACCAGATTATTGCTTTTTGCAGTTCATATAAAGGTAATGTCACAAAAATGATAAGTCAAAGCATCCCAGATCTTGCCTTGCCGAAGTAGGGTTGTATGCAGGGCATCCAGTATTGAGTGCCAACATCACACCACGCCACCGATATAAAAAGCTTAGTTGTTCATGCACATGTATGAATAGTCGCTCAATTCAGGGAAATTATATACTCTTTATTTATGAGTCCAGACTTTGTTTGCAACATGACTAAAAATTATTGTTTATCTATCCGAGAATCCTCTGTTATCCCAACCATATCTATTAAAGCGATATATTCGTCACGTGTTCAGTGTTTATGTGTGGGTAGTGTGGGTGGTTTGTCATATTAAATTGTATATAGTCCAAAGTAGCACAATTAACTATAATTAATATAGAGGGATCATTCGTGATTCTGATGTTCGTACATATGTTCCTTCATTCTGGAAAAAAATAATGATTGATCATACATAGTTCAGTTGAGGGAGTGTATAATGGCTAGCACCTACTCCGGACAAAAGCCAAAATTAGTATATTTGCAATATTTCGTGGAAATATGTTGCTACAGTTAACCTGTTACCCTAAAACTCTTAAAGATTATCCAACTTCTTTGACAAATCGATAGGTTTTGCTATTAATTTAGCTTATGAATATAATCATTTTTTCTATTGATCGCTAATGTCGTCTCTCTGTGAGGATGGAATGTGATTACTAGTAATCACAATCCATACAGAAATGAATCACGCATTGAACTCAAATAGTATGACTTTTGGTATGTTTTATGTTGCTAATTATCGATCACAAAAATTAGTCTGATGTTTTTCATTTGTGTGTAGTTTCTAATGAAAATTTAAAAATATATATCTGTGTTTTCTATGGATAGAAATTATATTTTAACTAATAGAAACTTCACAAGAAATGTTTATCAATGGTTCTGATAAATAGCCATGTTCTACAAATCATAAGATTATCTTGTATATGTAGATTAAGTGTAGAAATACAAAAGATGTATTTTTTTATATTGATTGTGTGTATAAAGCATAAATTTGTTAAAAATATGTACTACTTGTATGTCATTTTCTTATTAAATTGCCCTTCTTTGTTTATCATACATCATCATAAAATTTATCCATATGTGTATGATAAAGTAGTGAGTTTCCATAAACAAATATTGGGGCATCAAAAAAATATATGCGTTGTCTTCTATTCATGGTAAAAACCATTGAGTTACCACAGGACAATTTGAGATTCCATAAAAGCAGGAAGTAAAACGTCTGGCACATAGCCAGAACCAAATCATACATGATTCACCAAGTTTTATATTTTTATTGTAGAGAGAAAAAAGAAATGAAATCTAGATACAAGACGTTCGTAACTTGTAAGCACTTTCAAGAATAAGTGAATCAGAAATCCGAAATATTTTCTGAGACAAATACGACGAAAATTTGAATAAATCTCATGATTCAGATTTTCAAAATAAGAACTTGTGCATAAGCCTGATTTTTTTTCTTTTTTTTAAGAAGATACCTGGGAATTGCTCAATCGAATGGAAAGTCTTTTAATGGGATGTAAGCATTTAAAATATATATAAGGACAACGTTAGATGTGAAATATGTATTTGCTCTCTTTTCAGCAAGTATTATTGTTGTAGTATGCGAACATTTCTTTATTCCGCTTTTCATGACATTTATAGAATGAAAAGACACAGATTAATAAAAAATATGGATCTTAAAAAATAAAATATATCGAGTATTTAATAAAAGTATGATCTTGAGAAATATTGTTGAAAACATTTTGTTTTAATAATCAGTTAATAACGTATTATTTTTAGGCATCTTTTGCAGCAGAACCATTACATTGATCCATTACAATGAGAGGTGGAATTCAATATAACCTAAGAAAAAAATTAATGTTTTAATTAAAAAATTTAAAAAAAATCTGAAACCCTTATTTCGATAAAGATGAAAACTACTGAAACGATTATTAGTTCTTTTTGATTCCATACACATAAATGTAACAATCATAAAGCATAATTTGGTATACAATTAAAGCATAATAGTATAATAGTGGCTCTAAAATGTTGAAACCCTTATTGTTTACATTTAACTCCATTTTTGTTTCTTCTTAAGGCTAGAAACCTATGGTTGAATATCAAACAAAAGAAATAGATCGCCCAGTTTCAAAATCAGCTCTACGAAAGTACACGGATGCTTGATAGCATAGCATAAGGTGAATGCTTAAGTTTTCTTATTTTTCTATTCTGCCTTCTCGAAGAATCAGAACAAAATTTGCGATGAATGATGTTCGGCTCTTTATTTTGCATCTGAATTTATGAACGAAACTGAATAGAAAATGGTAAAAAGAGATTTGTAAGAAAATATCTAATTTCAGTCCTTTTGTTACAAAGCAATTATAATTCTGTATCAAATTATTAATAGACTGAATACTAATTTTACGAATTTATTGTAATTTTTCAATAATATATTTTTCTGGACATTAGTTAGGTTGAAGTATCTAGTGAAAATAATCAAGTAGTATATAAATTATTTTAAAAATAATCATTCAAAAATTATATTGACTCTATTATTCAATTGAGTAGAAATATCAAATTTAAAAAAAAAAAAAAACTACTCATTGATAAATTTTTAAATAATTGAAGAATAATTTATTTTATTAACATTTTATTTTATTGAAAATATAAGAAGAAACTTAGTTGAAATTTTACGAAATCGCAAGCAAAATTAATGACCCTACCTCTTAGAATTATTTCTAGAAATTATTTCTTTATTTTTCATAAACTTAATAAGATTGAATACTTAAAGATGTTCCATAATCAGCATAAAATTGAAAATAGTATAAAAGCTCAAGTGTAATTAATAGTAGAGAAGCTCAAGCTTAAAGTTTTCATAAAATTTTATAATCTTTGCCTGGAGAATGTATACAATAATTTCAAAATACAAATATGTTAAATCTATTAACTACTGAAAATAATGCAACTCACTGAAAATTATGCAACGCTTTTAAAGTTATTTAACATTTGCAATTATTATTTTTACTTCAGGAAGCCTTACTGTAATTAAATCATCTGCATTTCGTATGTATTAAAAATGTGTCTGTTAAGAACACTAAGAGATATTTACTGTTTCTCAAATAAAAAAAAACAATAACACAATAAAATGCAGTAAATATTGATACAGACTATTTAAATTCTATTATCTTAAAGATTTTTTTATATCACCTGACTAACATATCTTTAGATCGTAAGCAACGAATTCATACGTAATACTGAAAAAAAATCGTAATTTACATTTTATTCTCCCTCGGTTTAATTAATAAGTAAGTCAACCTTATTAGCAGTAGTTACAATAATTTTTCCAGCTATCTCACAAATAAACAAAATCATACAAAAAAATTTATTAGAAATAATTCTGGTACAGATTTAAAATAAAATAGTAGAACTATGATAATAAATCTGGAGACATACAGTCTTCTTCCGAGGTCCGTCGCCAATAGCCCTCGTGTTGCTTCTAGCGCGACGTTAATAAAAACTAAACTAAACTAAACAGTCTTCTTCCACGTTTGGACAAAAAGATACTTTTACTGTTGTCAATGACTAGGAAGGATGATTACTTTATGGACCCAAAGAAACACACTCAGTCCTGTAGTATCGATGTTATGCTTGATTTAGATGGAAATTTAGACCATCCGTAAAAGGACTGAGGCTTACTCAGGTGATGAAAGAAAACAAACAACGTAGAACAAGCTAGAATCTTCTGTATGAAATATATCTTAATAGGAATATTAGCATTGACGTTTATGGAATGCTGCTTGCAATATAATGTAATATATCGCTTCAGAATGATTTGTAAGGGTATTAAATGACTAAAATTAAGTGCAATTTTTGACTTTCATACCCTTTAGTTGATATTAAATTTATTTTCATTATGAACTGTTAATCCGAAAGATAAAAAGGTTTAGGAATAATCATCTACGACAACTGTATTGTAATATATATATATAAAGAGCATTAAATTATACAAAGAAACAAAATTGATTAAATATAAGATTGTTTTATTTTATTGAGGGTTACTACTAAACACCTGTAGTTATCACGTAAGAAATTTGTATGAAATCTATTTTATTCTCAATCAATTATGATGCTGCAGAAATTTTCTTATTAAACTAACAAGCCGAATCCATTAAAACATAATTAAGGTCATTTTGTAAGATTTTACGTGCTGCGTTGTAAGACGTTGCCTTTAAAAATTTCTAAATCCAACTTGATGAAATTTTGATATAAGCTTGAGTTTTATATTTGTACAAACTTAAGGACAATACACTAGAAAAAAAAGTGCGACCATTTAAGAAATAAGCATGTTACATAGTTTCTACATCCAATATATTACATTACTGTTTTTATTGTTGAATTTTTTATGGTTAAAACAACTATGATGTTCAGTGAAATAAAATATACTCATTATCTTTATTTTTGGTAAATACAACCTTTTTCCAATCATTTAACTAAGGTGTATAATTTCATAAAATTTTAAAAATATAAAATGTTACAGATTTATATCAATACTAAGTAAGTATTGCGTAGGTATATGATTAAATGTTCTTCAAAGATAAATTTTACTTATTAAAATTATATTGTGATATTAATGAAGTGTTTAATAGATATAGTGATCTCTGTAGGAAAAGCATTTGAAATAAGATTTTATGTCATAAAAATGTCCATTATTTTAAATTACAAAATACTTGTTTGATTCTACTGGATATCTAGAATTCAAAAACTGTAATACTTACTATATATTTGCATTTATGAGTTATTATTTGCTATTAAAATCATTATAAATAGTATTCCACTCAGTTTTATTTCTTAGTTGTAAAAATTATAGAAGAGCTGATCACGAAGAAACGTGACGTAAACTGTATCTCTTTTTCACTGAATTTACTTCAAGTGTTCTTAAGCATTATGAGAAACGCTTGATTTGTTTTTCTGTCCTTTAACCTATTTTTTATATTCATCCCAATCCCCATAGATGCTCCATTCATGGTGATGAGCAATAAATTTCCGTCCGGATGCCAGTGTTCTGTTGGAAAACAAGCATACTAAGAACGGACATGTTCCATCTGTGGAGTAGCGATCTTCATTTCGTCATCAATCATGGCAACGGCAACAACAGTAGCGACTGTTCCAGGTTCTTCATCACTATCATCCGGACGATCATTTGTTGCCTTTGGAACTAGTGCGAGCGACACACGGCGAAAAAAGAAGCAAGAAATGATGAAGCGGAATGGATGCACCCAAATGATAACGTCCCCATATTTTGTCGTGACCATGTCGACGCAATGCTCCGAAATATACACAACAAAAGAACAATAAGACTATATCTTTTATCAATTTACTTCGAGAGGCCTTACATGAGACATCACTTGACCGTAAAGGCGTTCAAACACAAAGTAACAGAACTTTCATTCTCTCAATTTTACTGATATACCAAAAGCCAAAATCATGCAATTCTCTAATTATAAATTTTAACTTGTCCCTTAAATTTAATATAACTTCATATGTACTTTATTCATGTTTGCTTGCAATTCAGAAATCATAAATCTAATTTATTGTCCTATTAAAAATGAAAAATATACAAAGTGGTTTCTTATACAAATATGATATCATAAATCTTCATTATTTCACAGTATTTTGTGTTGTTGTATTACTTGTCACATTTTTAAACCCAAATATTTGGAATAGTTTCAAGTTTGCAAGAAAAACCCATCAAAACATGGATGTGCTATGGATTACACATTCAGAAAGAATCGAGAGACTCTGGTAAAGAAAAGTATCATTTTGTTTTATTGTTTCTAAAATATTATTTGATTATTTCAATTTGAAGCGCTATCTAGTCTTTGGAAAAATTCCAGACTATTATTTTTTTCATCATAAGTTTTACCTAGAATATTATCAAAAACATTTTTTATTCAATCTCGTCTTGAATTATCAATTCTGAAAGGCTGGGGTTTAGGCTTACAACGCCTTATCCAAACTGCAAAAACTTAAAATTAATTTAACATAATAGAAAGAAAATTTCATTTTTCAATCAGAATAATATACTGAAAGAAGGAACTCTATTGTTTTCGGAGATAGAGATTGTTGGAAAAAGAAAAAAAATGTTTTTTTGTTGTCTCTTATAAAAAGTACTAATTACCTTAAAAACAAGAGAGGATTTCTTAGTGTTAGGAATTACACTACAAACCCATTTTAATCCGTAATTCTCTTTTAAGACGAATAAAATCAAGCATAATCAAAGCTGTGAAAAAACTTGCTAATGAGCCAATTAAATATTAATTAGTTGGTTAAAACATGATTTAGAGAGAATTCTTTTAATATAAACTTCTTAAGATTCTAGTTTTTATTAGCCATGAAAATGTTTGAATTAATTTTTTGCTGCTTAGATATTTCCATTAATTAAAACTTATTTTGTTATACAGCACTTAAGAATAATACACAATTAATCTCAAAATGTGTTTCAGTTGCAGAATTTTTAAAGAAAGTATTTAGCGTTATTTCAATTTTGTGGAACATAACAAAATTTAATTATATAAAGCTATTAATGTAAAAATTGTTTTAAGCTCGAATATGTAACCAAAAAGATTCAACTTCAAAAATATCTAAATTTCAAAATTATTATATAGTATTTATTTAAAAAAAAAATTGCGAAAAATTTATTTTAAGTATGACTTTAAGAATCAAAACTTGCTAACATATGAAACCATGAATTTAATAATTAAAATACAACTCAATTCTTAATAATTTTATCTTTTTTCCCTGCCATCTTATTTTGTAATTCAAATTCCCGAGATTCTGAATAAATTTGTAAAATATTCTATGAATTTCATACAAATTGAAGGAATTTAATTTAAAATGTATAATATTCTTGAAATTAAATTTTTAAAATACTACATTTGAAATTATTTTTACATACCTTACAATAAACTTTTTTTTTCAAATGAAGGAAAAAAAATCTATATATGAAGCAAATGATTATCGATTCTTTTATTAAGATTTTTCTTATGTAAAAATCATGCATTCTAGCCTACTATGGTTATTTTTAAACGATTTATTAAGGAAATTTTCATCATGTTTATTGAAGTATATAATATACATTTTATGACTCCAAGATATTAAGAAATTGAAAATGGAGCATAAATGTGGGTTATAGTTTTTTTAAACCTGAGGATTGTACATACGATTTAATACAGCGTTTAAGTGTTAAGAACTCTGTGTTTTACTTTAGGAAATTAGAGCGCTAATCAATGCCTACAATGAAAAGTGATGATTTCTTTTCGAATATTCGACATGCATAACCTTGTGGTGATAACCATAGTTTAAATATTCTTTCTGCAGGTATTAAAACATTCCCTGGGCAATAATAAAAGTCCAAATGCATTAAGAAGTATATTTTTTATGTTTCCTTAACGTAAGTTTAAGCACCATTAGTTTCATGATGTATATTTTATCGTGAGCATTTGACAGATACTTCCCTAGTGTGTACTTTCGAATGCAAAGTGTTTAATAGAGATCAGTATAGCAATTTTAAATCCTGTATTAGATTTGCGTTTTTAAATCTTAAAAAGATATTCCGTGGAAATAAGTCATGTTTAATTTTTCTAATTGCAATTAACTAAATGATTCTTTTTTAATCAGCTGCCCTTTATTTTCATAAAGAATCGATTTTCTTAACGAAGTCCATGGCATATAATTAACTTTTGTTTATATTTATAACTCTATGTTATCGATACTAATAACTTTTTTGTTTTACTAAAGAAGTTTTTTTTAAATGCAAATATATATTACATTTTGAAAGAAAGAATGAATGTAATTCACCCTATTAAGTGAAACATTGACTCACATAGAAATATGTAATCTTCCAAAAGGATCAGAAATCAAGTAGTGAACATTATTTCTTAAAAGCCATAATTATGGATTTACTGTATTATACATATTTAATTTACTACTGGGAATATGAGTTACTGAGACTCAAGATAAGGAAATAAAGGGCAAATTACGGGTGATTATTCATCACAAGTATACTTTATAAAATACTATTCATTTTCCTAGTTAATAATAAAAAAATCAAATTAGTTTTACTTTACTAAGAATAGAAAAAAAAGTAATAAGAACGTGGGTAAGTGAATCGGAGATGAAACATTTACTTATCCTTAGATGATTGTAGAGTATGAGTATATAAAAATAACAAATACATTTATTTGTCCATCATAAATGTGATAAATTTGATCGTTTATTTTTTTAAAAAAAAAACTGGTTAGCTGTTAATCACAATTAAAAATTAAATAAAAAGCAATCATTCAACTTGTCCTGAATTTAAACTAAGATTTAATTACTTTTTAAGCATTATATGCATAGAAGTTGTTTTCTTTAATATATATATATATATATATATATATATATATATATATATACTTATATATATGTGTGTGTGAAACATATTAGAAAAAGGTTAGAACATATTAGAAGCATAAAATTAACTTGAATTTGAAGGAAAATTGTTAATGCAATATATATATATATATATATATATTATCATTTGGAAATTGTCTTAACAGGTTGGAACAAAATCTGAATTGATAATTGGAAAATACATTTATCACATCCTTCATAGGATAAGATAATAGGCATGTATATAATTCATTAATAGTGAAAATATTTGGAAGAAAAATTCTTCCTTAAAACGCCTAACGAGGCTTCTGTCGTTTCTTTGACTGAAATGTAAGTAAAGTGGACTTTGTGGAATAAAATATATAGGGAAAAAATGAATGATAAAAGTAATGTTTTATTTCCAGTCTTGCTGGAGGGTTGAAGGAGAAAAAAGAAATGATAACTTCGGAATGAAATGTATTCGGGATTTAAAATTGGGAAAAAAAATAATCAAAATAAAAGCACGTTTTTACATTTCTCCAAATGGGACTTTACTTTATGCGTAAAGCAAAACAAAGTAAAAAATATAACCTGCAAGCTTGTCATGAAAAAATGTTTCACCTTGTCTTCAACATTTCATCCTAGGGGGAAATATCTTTGAGAAAAACAGATATCAGAGGATATATATTATAAAGTTCACCCTAATACGAAATGATGTTCCGTACCTAACACTGATAAATATTCTTTTATTAAAAAGAAAAGTAGCGAATGACGTTCGATGTATATTATGAAGCACATGATTTAAAGAGTAGAATGAGTTTAAATATATATTAATAGAGTTCAGTGTACACGTTGATAAATTATTGATCTCTAAATCATGCTGCTATTCCTTTGTTTAAATTTAAGAATGGACATATTTTTCCTTAAGACAAACGAGTCATTGTTGAACAGATGAATAATGGGCAACGGGGTATGCAAGATTAAATAAAAAAGCATTTAATGTAAAGGAATCTGTCATTATATATTTAATCATTTGCGTAAAATAAATAAAGAATTGCATTTTAATTCTTAAATAATTTTTATAAACTGTATTCGATGTCAAATTGTAAATTTATTAAATGATTTTGCCTCGTATATTGCTTGTATTTAGTGTCCATACGTCTCTTTCAATACATTTAAATAAATAGTCACTGTTTTAGTTTGCTCTTTGGATAGAATTTATGAATGGTAAGAGCTGGAAGAAGTAGTTGGGGGAGAACTTAAAATGCAGCAAAATCAGATAAATACGAACAAAGCGGGATTTAGAAGGATTAAAATTATTCATCCGTAAGGCTCTTACTCTCATTCTTTTGTGAATAGTTTCATGTACAATGGTAAAATGTTTTTGGCTAGGCTCCAACTTCCAGTTTTAAACATTATTTAATATCTTGGACAAAGTGTTTTGAAAATATTTCTAAAAAATAAAAGTTTCATTGAGAATATTGGATTAAAGTTACTGGAGAAATCATTGTTTACCGTAAATATTTATTAAAATTTATTCAGATTCACTAAATATTTAAAAATATTTATTTTTAAATCCATTTAAAGGTTGAGATTTAAAGTCGCTTTTGTTTTTTAGCTTACATAATTTTTAAAACTAAGGATGACATTAGGAAAAAAGCTGTTTGTGATGTGATTTTTTTTAAATTTTGTTAGCGAAATTTATAGTTAAAATAACTCAACCCATCATGTTATGGAGTAAAGAAATTTTACTCTTTTTTATTTTAATGCTCTTGCCGAATTTCTAATAAAAAACCATAAGAATAAGGAATGATAAATTCCTCTTATTAAATAAGCAGGGATGTAAATCTCGAAGACGAAATGTATTCTTTCTATAAGTTAGTTTCCACTTTTCATGAAGAATTCTCATATTTAATACACTTTAAAGAGAAAACAAAGCAGTAAAATACACAAGACAGAGAAGATCATAATTGATCCAAATTACTGCATTTCGTCCATGTAACTTTCTCAAAGAAAACTGTTTCAAGAATGTTTAAAGTATGCTAAACACATATAAAAATGTAAGCCAATTTTGTGTTGCATAACATTCTTATTCGCAAATTTTATAGGTTCTATAAGGTTGTATACAATGGTAATTTTAATTTTTATGGCATGTAATGTGTGTGGAATTTATGTTACCGGTCATTAAATTAAATGTTGTTTCTTATGCTTATAAGGTAAGATTTTATTTAATAAGCAATGGGTTTTAAGCCAATACTTAAAACCTGTGCGTATTAAAAATAAATATATCGAATCTTGAAGAAAAATTGGTAGAAGTATTAAAAGTAAGATCGAAAACTGAACAAACAGTTATATAACTATTATTATTATATATAAAAGCAATCCACGATCATGCAATCTATAAATAGAGTTATAAGTATTTTAAATTTATATTCTTGCAATGAATAACTATTTTTCTTTATATTGTAGTTTTTTAAGGGAAAAACTACATACTTAAAATAAGATCAATCTTAAAGCATCATGTTTTTTAATTAATTCTCAAAGTTATATGCTTAATTAGATTAATCGTGAAAGTAAATAAATAATATATATGAAAACCACTCAAATGAAAAAGGACGGTAATTGAATGAATAAGAATATAAGATAGAACTTAAAATATAAAATAAATGAATAAGACTTAAGAGAATCAGTAGAATGATGTAATTAAAATACAATTTTTAAATCCAATCTAAATAATTGTTTTTAAAAGGAGCTTTTATCTTGATTGCACATTATTTCAGCCAAATTACCTTAAATTTAATTAACTGAATCGAACGCTTCCGTTATTTATAATAACTAATTATGTGCTTTAATTGTATAACGTGGTTTTCTTTTGCTTATTTTATGACTTTATTCACGTTTATATACGTTTCTTAAAATAATTTTCAATTTAAAATATGTATTGAACGTACATATAAGCATTTCAACACCATTTTTTTAAATATTAGGTATAATTTTGTAAATATAAGCATTTAAAAATCCTTAAATCTATCAATTTATTAATTTTGCCAAAAATTCCATCGTATTACAAACATTAACTTAAAATAGCATTTGAATCTTCCAATTAGAGATAAAGTTTTATTCGAATTCCTGATTTATCGTTACCAAAAAACTTATGTTTAAGAAGGAAGAAGAACTTATTATTCTGCTTCGTTGACATTTTAATTATCGTTCTTCTTTACTTATAACTCTTTATCAATAGAGCGCCAATTTCATTATTCAAGAACTTAAGCTCGAGAGTTCTCTTTGGAAAAGCTTTTAAAATACCACTTGGGCTGAAGGCGGCAACCAATTTATCCGCATACCAATTTCACCCTTCTGGATCGTTCCTGGCGGCGTCTTGTCTATATGTTTAAAGATAACTCAGATTAGGTCAATATTAAATGTCTATAGAAACGGATGGAAGACTACTCTGCCACTTTACTGTAGTTAGAGGCAAACATTTCGGTGTTTATCAAGAATTTAAATTTAAACGCTTTCTTTTCATCGGCAAAACAAAACTAAGTGATTTATTAAGCATCAATTTCAATGTTTAGTTTGAATTTTAATTTAAGATAGCGTTTTAAATAATTGTACTTTAAGAAATCTTTACATACTCTTTGTCAAACATAAGTTAATTACAGAAAAAATATTGGTATTTGGTAAAATATTGCGAAATGATATTTCTTATCCATGCATGCAAAGATTTGATGCGTATCTTAAGTACACTTTTAAGTATTCAATTAAAATTTTAATGGTACCGTTTTACTTATTTAATATTTTAAATAAAGCAAATATGTATATATATATATGTATATTCATAAGTAGCTCAGCTTTTTTAAAGTACTTATGGGGAATCATTTAAGTGTTTCTTTTAGTTTTATGAATTTTTAAATGCATTTATGTATTTATAAAGCATGCAGTGCAGCTTTTCGTTTGAATACAAATTTTATAAAATACATATATCATGTGATCAAAATTTACATGAATGGTGTAACAAAGAAACTAAATTCATAATATAAATAAATTTCTTTAAATATCATCTTTTTCCGGTATTCTTTTTTCATGTTTTGAGATATGTGATGCCTCATAAGAATATTTATTTTATAGAATAAATGTTAATGATTTATATTAAGGAATAAATTAGCTGGTAAGGAGAAAATAAACACTTTCAAAGTATTTTGAGAAAAATTAAAAATATGTAATATAGAAAATCTATGTTTTAATATGAAAACGAATTTTTATTATAAAAGTAAGTATACCTCATAGGAGTTTACATTTGAAGAACTTTTATAGTAACATAATTTATAGAACTTATATAGAGTTCATGATGAATAGATACTTTGACGATAAATTACACGAGACTTTGAGTCTATTTCTTTTTATTAAATATTTGATATTTTTTATAAATTATGTTTAAGTCAAATTATTCACTTATTTTCCTGCAATAAGAATTTTTGGGGGAATATCTGATATTCGAAAACTAATCAATCAAAAATGTAATATTTCATCGTACAAATTCCCGAAATTATGAGTAATCAAAATTTTTAAATTAATTTGGTGAATCAAAGTCAAACTAAATTATGAGATGACAAACTGTGTGCTTTTGAGTTACATTCACGTAAGTTGACTAACCCTAAAATTATATTACATGACTAAACTTATAATTTTTACAAAATATTTGATGATTTCATATTTCTACCCGATAGATGAACATAAACAAGATGTCTAACATTTAAAAACTTGCTTTTAATATTATTCTAATTCATATTTTATTTTTTTCTTGCAAATAATTACTTTTACTAAAAATTATTATTTTAGGTATTCAATTGTTATTATTAAATTTCAATAAAGGATAATTATTTTTCAGAGTAGTTCATGAAACCTTATCTTTATCACCAAACTCTCTGACTCTTTCTGTCTTTCTGAATTAATGTGGAAAAAATGCAGGGAAAAAATAAATAGTCCTTGAACAATATAAAGAGATGCTAATACAAGCCAATCAATTAAATTTCAATGAGTTTTCACATGCATTTTCCTATAACTAACATCTAGATGTTTCTTACGATGTTAGATATAAAAAATATCTGCCTGTGAAACAACAGTAATACATGTAAATTTTCATTACAATATAAGAATTGTAGCAAACAGGATTAACAAGTAGATAGAGGCTATATTTAGAAATTTAAGATAGAGGATATATATAGGAATTGAAATCTTAAAAGTATAAAGTTCTGTACGAAGGTAATTGGATTGCGTCTACCTAACTCAGATCCCGTGATTGGAAGTCTACTTGAATGGAATTCAGTTATTAGAAGTGTGCTGTTTAAAGTCTGCAAGTATTGTCGATATCTTTATAATAATATTTAGCATATCAGAAGTAAATTAATAATATCACATATATTTAATTTATTTTGATATTGATTATTCGAAAACTTGAATAGAAATTGTTAAACGCTTTGGGCTAATATTTACTGAATAATTATGTCTCTTGTTCCCAAAGAGAAGGATTCGTTGCAAAATAAAATAATCACTCAATACCATTGCATTTATTATAACGAAAATTAAGCTTGCTATATTAGCTATTTAGAAATCCAGAACAAACTCTGATAATATTTGAATCTCACCATTAAAAAAAAAAAAAATATGGGCTACTATTACATATATGAACAATATACAGTACAATACAAAAGTATGTTACAAATATCGAAATGTAATTTAGTACTAATTACTTTTCTAACCATACAATTTTACTGCTTAATTCCAAATTCATATGGGATTACATTGTTTTAATATTTTATAGTGTTTGTATATTGAAGTTAATCAGTTTTTAAAAATATTTTTTTTATAATTTAAAAAAATGTGTGTGCTAGTGCTTAAAATTATTGCGTAGTGTAAAAAATATACTATTTTCTGCATTTATGCATTGCAAATTGATATATAGCTAGCCTGTTTGTAATTATTTTAAAAATGTAAAGCATTTTAAATTATTAATAAGATTTTTGTAATAAATGTATGCGATGATTATCTGACTAAAGGTATGCATGAAAAACATTGTTTGATTTGTATATATAAATTAAACATAATTAACGCTTTAGACACTTTCAGCAACAAAATCCTGGTAACATAATATCATTCTTTGCAATAACTAAAAGTGGTGAGAGAGTAATTAATGACAGACATTACGAAATTGCCCTCACTTTTACAGCATAAAGCTATGGTCATTATGTACCATTGTTTTGATTCATTGTTCAGAAGGACAAATTGAAACACACCAGAGTTATTGCACTTCATATTATAACACGCAATTTGCCAAATGGAATTTGGTTTGAATGTTAAGAAAACTCTTACGCCGTGATGAGAATGAGTTTACAACATAAATGTTCGCAATTGATGTTAGAGGTAATAAAAACAATAATTAACGACATGACAAAAACAGCACGAGCGTTATTACAGTTTTTATGTTCGTTGAAAAAAAACCATTATGATTATCGTTACTTCTCCCTTTCAGACAATTCTCTTCTAATTTGCTTAAAAACTCTTAATTTTAATTTGTACACTTTCTTACATGTTTCAGCTTATAAATTAATTTTAGTAAATATATACATGCACGATGTTTCGTTATTAACTCAACTGTTTCATTGTTTCTGCTTGATTCTGTTATTAAATAAATAAAGTTGTTACATATTTGTAAACAACAAATTAAATATAGTGATAAATTAATTTTATTGGCATAATTTTTGTTTTGAAAATTAAGATTTATTATTTAATAAATTTAGTTATTAACATTTCATAATTTATAAATTAATGAATAACTGTATTATATATAAGCATTCACAAATATTAACTAGTAACCTCAAATTTCTTTTATTAGATATAAAGCGCATAATACTTGCAATATTATGCATCTATTTCAATCAACGTTTTTGAACGATGTAGTCATGATAAAATTATTTGAGCTGATTTTATTAGTGATAAAGTGCTTAAATTTTATGAAATGTGCAAATTTATTCTGAATTATCATCTTATATTCCATAATAAACTATAATTTATAACTAATTATACAATAACTTCAAACATTTACTAAATCCTTTACCTGGGCCATTTTTTCATATATATATATATATATATATATATATATATATATATGAATTTGCAGTAATTTATATAATATTAGCTAAAACTAAATTAAAAAATAGTCATAAGTGATATATTGATATTTTTATTTGGTTCAGTGTGATAGTAATAATTCTTATTCTATATCAACTATTTAAAATAACTTTTCAAACTTTTCTCGGCGTCAAATTTAATGGTTTTTCATTTTATTTTTGAGAAAATTATCTTCCGCATCGTGTCTTTTTTTTTTCAAAAGTGCTAGGGAAATCATGCCCAAGAAATAATTTCAGAAAAAAATACAATCCAACAATGAAGCAAATAACCAAAGAAAAAGGAAAAACGTCAACACAAAATTTTTTTTCGTAACTTGAGAAATCACAACGAAAGGAAAAGGGACTGACTGTTTACTTGCCTTCCCATTCCCGTTTTTTATTATTATTTTTTTTCGTTTCGTTTTGTTATTTTCTTTATTTTCTTTGGTTCAAGTGAGGGGTGGTGGGAACCCACTCGTAAACTCATGGAGAAGTGTGTGAAAATTATATTCACAGCAATAATTTCAGGCAAATTTATTTTTGTTTCTTTATAAAAAATGGATTAAAAGAAATTTGCTTATAAATCTCACTTGCATCAAAGAAAATAAGAGAAAATTAAAGAAAAGTGCAGGGTACCTGAGATAAAGTTTATGGAAATAAGAAAAGTAAAGAAAGGAGTTACAGATTAAAAACATTTGCAAATAAATCAATTGAAATTAAGAATTAAATGAAAATTATTAGAATGCATCTGATTTATCAATCATAGGTTTTTTTTTTAAATTCATTTAATGTCTACTCCCTCAGAACAAAAGATACTCTTATAAAATATGATTTTTTTTCTGCTCGTACATTTTATACTTGTATTGAAAGCAAAAGTATAAGAAGAAGCATTACGATTTATAATTTAGAGTTAATACATTAAAAGTAGTGAATAATTTTCACATAGGTTTGAAGAATGAAATTGTACCAAATGAATAAATGATAAGTTTGGATACATTAATAGAATATGTGTATATTAGCAAAACCGAAAACAATATATATGCATTGCTGCTGGCTGTTGAAAAGGAATTAAAAATTAAAAAGTATAAATGGCTTTTAACAGTTAAATATGCTACAGAGTAAATCAATAAGCATATAATTTTAAGGTTTTCGTTTCAAAACCATATGTAGTTTTATCTATATTTTTATTAATTTTGTAATTTTCTTAAAACAAAGAAATAAAATCTTACATTTTATGAAAATTTACCACCTTAAAAAAATTAGATAAAACTCCTTTAATAAAGAAAAATTAAATTAACCATGCGGTATAAGAATAAAAAAAGTTGTCTTCCAAGAATTGAAAAACCAGAAGTGAAATAAAAAAATTTCTTATAATTTATCTATTATAAGTTCTTTTCAGATCACCTGTTGGATTTATTTCATATTTTATAGAGGCAGTCAGTAGCCTAGAATTCGCAACCCTTTTTTTTACTGTCGAGTCGCGGTTTCAAGTCCTAATGCCACTAAAGACTCGCTACACAGAGAGGTTAATGCACGTTACATCTATCGAATTACTAAGTCATATCGATGACGCAGTGTGGAAGTTTGGAAAAGGAGTAGTCAATTCAGCTGTCATCTTTGTCACTTGACAGAGGTTTAAAATTACAAAATTCATTGCCACTATTAAGCGTGTTACACCTAAATGCGACATTAATAAGCGATCAATGAAACAAATTGATATTTTATTACTAGAAATAAAGTTATTAAGCATTAAGAATGATATAAATGAGAAGTAAATCTCTCATCAAACTTGATCTATCTAATAAATTTGAATTATTCTCATAATGCTTCTTGCTTAAATGTGTTGCGATCTTTGTTCGAGTTATTTACTTTAGGCTTATTTTGGAATTCAATATTTGTAGTCTATTTTAGCGAATGTGCGAATGCATTAATGAGTTTATGGGAATACATTCATATATTTAAACATATATGTTTTCAGATATATGGTTGCATTAAACATGAATACATTTGTTATGTATTCATACATACATTGCAGTATATAATGTGCACATTACAAGTGAAGATACATATAACTTATTCATACATTGGTCAACAGATGTAGGAAACGATATGATAATATTTTATGCTGCTGAATATGGTAACAATTGAAAAATTACATGATATTAAGTTTTCTATACGTTATCGTAATTTTTTTCGTTCAAATAAAACCTCATGTAGATAGAAAAATATAAGTTCCTTCTTTAGCTATATTTCTCGTAAATCGTATCACATTATGTGATTATGTGTATGTGTGAAAATAAATGCTAAATGCGAGTAAATCCATTGATGTATCAAATATATTATCATTATTCTTTTATATTCCATTCATTGAGAAAATATGCTCAAGTATAATCCTAAAAATAGGATACATATAAATAATTACCTCTCTTGCCTTTAAAGTAATTATATTTGTCCTTAAAATTAAATGTCTTGTTGATATGTAGCATCCCGAATATAAAGTGAAGTTCAAGAGCCTCGTTTATCAAAGATCCTGAAGAGGATATTTAGATTTATTATCTAACACACAGGGTATTGATGTTTATTTCCAACTACATTATTATTAAGTATTTAAGTAATCTCGAGCAAGATATTTAATCGCACATCTCGTTTGGATTTAATTAACTCTTAGGTACATATCTAATCATCTTAAGTCAGTAAAAATTAATTGGTCGTTGGCTAGATTATCAATTTTCGTTAGCTAGGCAGTGAATTTCTCCTTTAAAAACTTACATTGCAGTTTTAAGTAACTGTTGGTTATATTTATATAATAGTATGACATTAGTAAAGATAATATTTATATGCCATGGCTGATATCATAAAATTAGTATTTTATATGAAAACATTTGAAAACAAATTAAGAAAGATTCATATTAGAAACAAAATTTCATTTTTGTCTTACATATTATCAAGTTGGTTGATGTAATACCTTGATGAATTTAAACTTAGTGATTACTTCACAAGAATATTTTTCTGTTATTTATTTACTATTAAAGGACTGTAAAGATAAATTACGCTTATTTTTAAATCAAATAGATTACGTACTTCACATCTGCTTAATCATTTATTTATTTATTTTGCTAGTATAGTATATCATTTAAAATAGCTGCTACATGTGAATATTATAATACAATATATATGAATATTATAATACAATATATTTGAATATTATAATACAACACAGTTGCACGAATATATTTTTTTTTCAAATTCTGTTAGGCTTAAATGTAGATTCCTAAGGAAAATACATATTTTATTAATCAATAAATGAATAATATTAATATTCAGAGAGTTGTAGAAAGCAGTTTTATCTTATTAGTAATTAAAACATCTAATTTATTTATTTTATTTTTTTCGCGCAACATTTTTAGATAATGCTAAAGGGCAGTTACATTTGAGTGTTTCCCATATTGTTCCTATTATCATAATTATATATTGTGTTTTGTAACTTTTTTTTCCATTATTAATCTTCTTTTAGCTATTTTTTCTCTATATGTCAATTAAATTTTAAAATGAATTCTTAAATACCACATTATCATACATATTATCCTTTGTATCTCTTGATTCTGTTTCATATAGCATATCGAAAAAAGTAATAGTTTCATATATGTTTGTTAGAAATTATATTAAAAGTACAAAAACTGTTTCTTAATTAAGTTTAACTTTAAATTTTCATACAAATTATTCATTCTAGGATTCAGGACATTAATTTAATAGAAATATTATATTTATAAAGAATTATTAGAAACTTGTTCAATAATATTCCAAATTGTTGGTTATAATCATAATTTAAGAAGCAATTATTTAACAAATTTAATAATTCATTTATAAATTTATCAAACAATGTTTGTTTTTCCAATTAAAATGTAAAAAAAAATCAAAGATGTTTGAGGAAAGATATGTGACGAAAGTCAACTGTTTAACTTATATATTAACGAAAATTAATACCCACTGTTTTTGAGTGTAGACTGTTGTTTGTTATTGATATTTTATAGCCGAAACCTGGTACATTTAAGCAAATAATTATAGAAAAATATCTTTTTAAAATATTTCTTCGTATGAATATCTAAAAAAATAAAGCATTTATTATAATATAATTAAAATAAGGCATTTATCTAAAATCTCTAATTATTAAACGTTTCTTAGACACAATAAGTTAAAAATGTCAATGAAATTTTATTATTGCTATTTTTATTAATTATTACATTTAGTAAAATCTAAAACTAATAATTTAAATTTAAATTCATTGGTGAGTAAGTAATTACCAAAATTATTCTTTATGTTTCTTAGCTGATGAAGATTTTCTTCTTTAGAATTTTCAGAATAAAAGTATAAAACGAAAACTTAATTTTCTCGTGTTTCGCTTATATTTGCTTTATGTTATTCATTCTATAAGTTCCTTAATAAAAAGAAAGCCCTAATCAAAATAAAGTTAACTTTCTAATTCCAGTTAATTTCTAGCTGAAACACCATCAATCGAGATTCATTAATTTTCTCCTTAAATCTCAGTATTTTGCACGTTTGACTAAAGTAATTAATTACGTCAAGATTACTCGGCAAAATCAAACGTGAATTGTAATTTTGTCAACAGAGAAAATGGTTCACCTCAATATATATTCCAATTACAATTACCTTCAAAAATACGAAGCTCGAAAATAATTGACTCAATGAAAAGGCTAATAAAATATCGTAAATTAATTGTTATTAATAACTTCATTTTCGGGCTTGTATTTCTAAAGAAAGAATGTTTTATCCTTTAATCCGCAGAAATTTGTTGAAAGAGTTTATCACCTTTTGTGTACTACCATAATTATGTGTATGCAGAACTAATTTCAAATCTGGTTTGTCATTTTTGTGATTAAAAAGAAGATTGTTAAGTAGCTATTTCCCTAGAGTATCCTCATTTTAATTTTATTTGAGGATTACATATCTGCATTACTTTGCCTGCAACAGAATTGCACTGCATTTTCTAATCTTTAAAGCATTATATATATATATATATATTCATTCAAAAACTATTATCTTTTAAAGGATAATTATTTTATGAAGCAATTATTCAACGAAGGAAACAGTAAGCGATATCTTACAATAATTTTCTTTGTATATAAAAATAGACATTTGTAATTGTAAATTTCGAGCACTTAATGATTTTATATTAAACTTAAGACCTTAAAAGAAAAACTTCAAATTATTTAGAAGGAAAGACGATTATTATGGCTAGTAAAAATGTTCGAATAATTCTAGTAATTACACAGAAATATATTACTTTCTAAATGAAGTATGGAGAATACGTGAGATAAAATTATACCAGTAAATATCTAAATAAACTTATATTTGCATTTGACAAAAAATTATTTCTTCTACTTTTATTAACATTACCACAATATTTTCAAAGTAATTATATTTCCCATGAGTAGTTGAATGAAAGGTGATAGCTTATGTTTCAGGTGTAAATGATCCTTATAAATTCAGACAGGATTCATATAATAAGATAATATGATCCTTATAAATTCAGAACTCAACAGATTTAATTTACATTAACCTTGCGAAACGGTGGTATTAGAGAGGTGAGACTTAAGAGCATAAGCATTCGATTCCCAAATCAATCCATTGCTAGCCCGGCTATTATGAAAATTGCAATTTAAAATGTTAGTTAAAATTAAATATTTGTCCAAAATTATTAGAATTTTTAAAATGAAAAAGTCAATGTAATATCTATTTTTCTGATAACAGAGAAACAACAGACTAATTGAAATACCTTTTCCACATTTTTTTTCCGAATTAGTGTATATCGTTAAAGATATTTAAATGTATTTTTTATCAATTTATTCAGAAAAAACTCTTAATTTAGTTCTGAAATGTGTACAAGGAATCTAAGTTAGATTATCTGTTAGTAACTACATTTATTTGATTAAGTAATGTATCATATTAAAAGAAAGAGACACAATTGCCTGCAATTATACTGGGGAAAACAGAGTGAATAACAACAATGATCATTACTTCCATACAATTTAATGCGATTGATGCTGTATTGCTTCCACAGTATCATGTTTGCTTATCTGGAAACAAACATTGGTTTTTCTTGTAGATTTCAATTTTTATTTTTGTTTACTTATCGCATTCAAAAATTCGAATGCAATTTTATTAGCTCTATTCAGAATTAAATAGAAAAATTTTATATTTATAAATTTATAGTAATTTAGTATATATATACTGCTACATCGACACAGTGGTAAGCAATATAAATTTATTTCATTGTTTTTCTGCACTAAATATCACAACCCATGTAGAGAATTTTTAAGAAATCAATATTTATGTGATTAATCAAAATTAAAAATATGTAAATTCTGATTACACGTAAACTCAGTTCTTAGCAAAAATTATCTTCCAACTTTCAAAAAAATTGTTATTTCGGATAATCTAAGAAGTATAAATGTCTTAAGAAAAATTTAAATAATAAAATCTGTAGGGTTTTAAAATTACTTTTAAGAGAAAATTTATAGTTCTTAACTCTAACAAAAATGTTAAAGATACATATTCTTAGTATTCAAATTGATTGAGATTCTACAAATACAAAAAGTAATAAATGATTTGTTATAATGTTCATTTTTTTAAGTTTTGGAGATGAATAAATAAATCATCGTAATAGAAAAGTCAATTCATATTTTCCAATACAGTCACATTTGTTTCTTTTTCAATTTTTTTTCATGTTGAGTTATTAAAATAATTTCCTGTTCAGAAACCTCGAATAATTAATTTTTCAGATGAATAAATACAATAGATTCCTCTTTCAAAATCAAATTAGAAAATAAATTTGAAAAAAATTTCAGTATTTTTTCTATCATTTGGTAAGCCTGTAATACCGTTAAATAAATTAAATATGATCATACATTTGTTTCATTATAGTATTATCTAATTAGTTTCACTGTAGTCAAAATTTACTTTTAATTCCATTTCATTGATCAATTTAAATTAGTGTAGGCTATACGTCTTTAAAAGATGAAAGTATATCTAATTGGCTGGAGACTGAAATCAAATATAGTAATTTAATTGTTAATTATAATGTGGCAATTATTAACACTCGATTTCATATGTAAAGAGCCTTAACATTATTATTTAAGGTTCACACGTTTTTATTCTTTTTACAAAATATGCACAAATTAATTACAAATGCTTTGCGAAAAATATCTATGAAAACAATTATTTTCTTATAAATTTATAAGAACCCGAGGTGTAAATAAACAGTACAAACGTAAAAAAAGCGTTTCATGCTTTCTAATGTAATGTGTATTCTTCAAACGTCAAACTAAATAAGTTGCTTTAAAAAGGAGAACATGAAATAATAAAAATCCATAAGGAAAATGGAATTCATAATTTTCTTTTATATGATTTATACGATTTCTTCACATGATAAACATATTTACTTTCATTTATATATATATATATATATATATATATATATATATATATATATATAATTTCTTTAATTCATCAATTATTTATATTATTTATCAAGTTCACTATTCTGAATTTTTCTTACAGCTGCATTATTTAATGCTATAAAGTCACTGAAACTGAAAATAATTTTGATAAACATCGCTTAAACAGTTTCGGTACATTTTCAGTTTCGTATATACCTTTCAAATTGAATCTTTTATATCAGGATAAGTAAAACAAGAATTACAAATTTTATTTGTAAATTCAAACCTTCTAGAGATCAAATATTTATCTTGTGTTGTTATTTAAATAAAGGAGGGAATAGATACAAAAGGGAAATTTTAAAAGCTGTTTTAATGCTAAATATTTCAAACCTTACTTTTATTGTCATAATTGTCTCACAATTGATTCCTGAAATTATGGGCAAATTAGTATTTATCATCATAGAAATATTAATGCGGTACCATCAGAAATATATTATATAATTAATTCTTTTGCATCTTACGACGTATATAAGGATTAAAAAAAGAAGTGTAAGAATGTATTACATATTTTAACAGTTTGTTATAAATGTTTCGAAACACTCTTAAATAAATTTGCTCATCGAAATACAACATACATCTCATAAATCTTCAGAACAATATAATTAGGATTTAGAATTTTGTATTATGATTTTCATTATTTTGGAGAAATTTTATCTTATGACTTAAAGAAACCTATCAAACATTCATTTCACTCATATTGTCTACTATTGTTTTGTAATTTTCTCTATTAATCTATTCCAGATGATGTTGCCAAAATTTAGAATATTCATAAGCAAATTATATTTAAATTTCTATTAAAACAAATATTTAATTTTTTTTTTACGAAAATTATGTATTTTAACACTTCTATAGCTCATAATAACGCTTATAATTTATGAATTATGTTAGAAGTAGATGCTTCTATTTTCTTTTAAATTAATTGCTTATGCATTCACTCCAAGTTTAAGTACAATGCGACTCATATATTTTCATAATTATGAAACAGGAGGACTCGAGAATTATGGTTATACAAAAGCTCATGATACATATAGTCAAAATGTAAAATACTATATACGTTACATGAATTCATAAGAAAATGTTTTGAATTTATATATATATATATATATATATATATATATATATATATATATATAT
>BMAW01054151.1:579213-602621 GCA_019974015.1 Nephila pilipes
TTTTTTTTTTTTTTTTTTTTTTTTTTTTTTTTTTTTTTTTTTTTTTGAAAAAAAGTAGTAACTGGGAAAGATTCATCCCAATCCTCCTCTCCTCCTTAAAATGGCCTTTCCTGTCGTTCTGTCAAGCGAGGAAGTCAGAATTTAAGACTCAAACAATAATTACTTTCATTTAAAATAGATCCTAATTATTATAGTGCACAAAATAGATTCGAAGATAAAAATTATTTTGATAAATATTAATTTAAAATTGACTAAAATTTGGGACCAATTTTAAGTGCTCGTATTCATTTTTACAAGCAATTTGACAGTAAATTCAATAAACGTGCTACACTATTTTCAAGATTACAACAAGTTCAAAAAAGAGCAACTTTTGCAAAAAAATTGAAGTGATGTATACAAACAATTCTACCCTATACATTAAATAGGCAGCAAGAACGCTAGCAATAGTACGAGTGTATCAAACACGATGTAAACAATGACATAATATTAATTTATGAATCTAATCTAAATTAAATTAAATACGTAAGATACTATAAATATTATTCACACTAAAATTATGTATACAACGATGATCTCTTGAATTCCTATAATCTCAAATAATTGAAGAACAATAGCATGCGAACCATAAACTCGTAATTCTGACTTGCAATGGCGAGAAAACCATGCACAATTTAAAAAAACTGTGAAACGAAACCGCATTTAATTCGAAAAGGTTGTGGTGTATAAGCCACATTTGGAAAGAGAATTTCACACTGTAACTAAATATCTTTTTAAATATTGAAGCGAGATTCACAATAATGACACCATTCCAATACAGCTATCGAAACATTACCTACAAATTTTCCAATGCATTCGAGGTATTCAGATATGAACGTGAGCAAAATAACATTTAATGTACCTCAGTTATATATCAGTATTATCGTTAGAGAATTGGAGATCAAGGTCTCATTTTTGGTTTAGTAACAAAAAAATAGTTTCATTTAAAATTAAAATATTTATAAAAATATAGCTTTGCATTTCATTGTCTCTCTTTCAAATTCAATCTTAATAGATTATATGAGGTAGAAAATTTCATCTACCTCCAGTTATCTGAGAGTAATGGAAAATTCCATTTCACTATGTTCACAATCGTATTCCTTAATGAAGCAAAGTTCGCTACAATTGTTAAGTTTCATGGTGTGCGTTACATTTGATAAAGCATAATTTCATATAACCATTATTTGTACTAAAACCGTCAATAAAAACAACTATGTTTAAACTTATCTACCTTTATGAAAATCCGCTCCAATTTCCAAACATCATGCATTAACACTAATCTATTTTTAAACTGATGTGGAAAGTCTTAGCTACTTTCCACTTAATTTAGAATTCAAATTCTCAGGAACGGAAGAGTTCTTTATTGTTTTGTTCTTAACGCCAAGAATTACAAATTTCGAAGTATGTTACAGAAGAAGGGAAGTCATGACTCTTTAATTAAAAGATTGAGTTCTATTGTGAAGATTTTTCACAAGAATGGTGCTTGCGAGATAATCACATCATAGACATTCCGGACATTAAAAGTTTTAAAAAGCGGCTATGGTCAGATGACTGTATTCGGTCGAAAGAAACGCATAGTGGAGAATGGGGCTACTGCTTTAGAGGAAGCATCAAACAGTGCTTTAGGAACATGCAATACAAGGGGAAAAATCACCTGAGTTTTAGACATGCCTGTCAATACGGTTCGTCAAATTAAATGAAACATCCTGCAATGCTATTAATTAAAAATTACGTATCTTCAAGAGTTAATTCCTGCTGACAAGAGTTAATTCCTGCAAAAAAAGCAGCTTTCGTCCTACAATTTCTTGCTCGAATGGAAGCCTACAATGCATGGCCATGGAACATTTTATGAACAAACGAAACCCATTTCCGTTTCCACGGTTCTATCAATACTCAAAATTGCAGTATATGGCAAAGAGAAATTTCGTTAAAAATACAACCATTCCCTCTTCATTCTCAAAATATTACTGTATGGTGCAGGTTTAAGGTAACATGCATCATTGGCCCATTCTTTTTCGAGGATATTGGTCCTTGAAGTCCTGTCAGCTGTAAATCAATGAGAATCGTTACGAATCCCCTTTGCAAACAACCTCATTCCAACACTACAATAGTGAGGATTTGGAATAGCACAGATTATGCAAATGGTGCTCCTCACATTTAATATTCAGGGAAGCAACTACACTGGTGTTCGAAATTTAAAGAATTTTTTGATTTGGTCGATTATGTCTGAAACTACTGGGCAGATTTAAATGAAATTTAGTTTGTGCATAGGGTTTAAATAATACAAAAAAACCCATTCAAAAGTTATAATACGCACGTATGATAGTGCATAACACTCATCTGAGTCGCAAGGTATGAAACATCAGTTGTCGAATAGAGAAAAAAAGGGTTAATATGGAGTATGGTACCCTCGCATCCTACTATTATGCTGGAAATAAGCAATTTTATGAGTTTCTTGTAGCATTTTGTCCCAGTCATTCATCAAAGCTGTTTTCGGGTCTCAGATGGTTCTCGGAGGGGGTTGCGAATTGTAATTGCCCTCTCCAGAACGTCTCAGGTATTCTCTATGGGATTAAAATCTAGAGATCTGGTAGACTAATCCATCCGGCAAAATTCTCACTTTCCAGAATTTCATCGACCTGATGAGCTGTATGGGACCACACGTCTGTCATCCATTAAAAGGAAATCAGGACAAATTGGACCCTTGAAAATGCTGATGTAGGGTTCCAAGACCTCTTCCCTATATCTCTCAAGAGTAGCAGTGTCTTTTTCAAAGGCATGGAGATGTGTGAGGCCATTCAAAATGATTCCTACCCAGACCATCAAGTCTCCGCGGCCGTAATGGTCATTTTCTTGGACTCTGGAGGGCAGGTAGCGGGTCCCTGGTATTCTCCATATGAAAGAATGACGAGAATCACTGGTTAGGCTGAACCAGGACTCTTCAGTGAAGAGAACAGTCGCCCATTGATCCAAACTTCGATCTCTATGATTTCTGCACCATTTTAAGTGGACTCTCGACTTCGTAGAACTGAGCGGGACCTAAACAACAGGTCTTCTTGCAGACAGCTCTCTCTCATGAAGTCTTCTGGAAATAGTCTCCCTTGAAACTCGGGTTCATGTGGCCTCATACAACTCATGAGAGTCGTGAGAAGTTGTAGCATCCCTGTTACGCCTCGCTGTAATGGACGAATGGGGAACTTCTCTGGCCGTCGTTGCTCTTGGACGACCTTGGCAAGGCTTTCTCTCGACGGATCCTGGAATACTTAAGCTGTTTCCGTAATTTGGACACGTCACTGGGCTTAAAATCGAATGTTCTGCAAATCTGGATTTGAGATTGGCGTGTTTCCAGCCTACCCACAATTCACCACCTCATTCCATCATCTAAACTTTGGAGGTCACTTATTTTTGCTGTTTGAATTTTAAATGCGAATTTTGGCACGTTCTCTTATAAATCTTGTTTTTCGACAAGTTCCATCCCCACATACGTGTGCGTATTTTGCGTACAAGATTTTTTTGCGTATTCTGTGTACAAGATTTACATCTTTGTTACGAAGCAGTATTTTTACATTTCGTTTAATTCTTTTCATGATATTCGACAAAATATGCAAATTTTCTTAATTTTGAACGACAGTGTATTCAGCAAGTATTTTGGATATAACAGAATCAAAAGTCTCCAATTACAAACAACCTGGCCATTACGATCACTTGAACTTAACCCTTGCGACTTCTAAATGAAGAGTTTCCTAAAACATGTTGTGTATTGGGCTCCAATCATGAACTTAGCTGAATTAAAAACACACATTCCGTAACAAATTCACAGCATTACAACTTATACCCTACGTTCTGTTGTGGAACATGTTATTTTGCACTTTCAGCCTGAGTCAGAAACAGGAGGACAGTATATTGAACAATTCTAAAGCAAATCGTAGGAACTTATTCACGATTTCCTTTTTTTCGGTTTCATCTCTTTGGGCAATTAAAAATCAATTTTTTCCTATCTACTGTGGCACCCCCTTGTTGAGGATGATTGTCTTTGAAAAGGTGTGCCACCACAAAATGTCCTATCTTTCAATTAGCTTCCTATGACTAATACAGCGCTCTGTATATGTCCACTTTTTAACAACTTTTCTTATGCAAAACAAATTCTCATTGTTTCACTTAAACTTAGATTAAACGTCAGGTCATTCTGATCAGTGGTTCTTTTCTTTACAACCTTTTGAAAGCACAACTTTAACTATAATCACCTTGGATTTAAGAATTGAACCTTCTTGAAATCAGTTTTCTATTTTAGAGGTCAAGACAGAAAATTAGCAAGATATTGAATGTTATTTTGAGGTACGATTGTTTGATATTTAGTTCGATGGAAATGGTTGTACCTTTACTAGTGAGTTTTTAAGTACCTCATTAGTTATTTTGGTTATAGTTTTATCTTTTGCAATTCATGCGCTATACTTAAAAAAAAAGTGATGTTTCTATTATACTTGGTTCCCGACTGAGAGATATTTTAAAAAGATAGAAATTAATCGAAAACTACTTATAGAAGAGAGAGAATTAAATTATTAAAAATAAAAATTGTCTAGAAATTTTAATTATTATGTAGTATATGTGTAATAATAAGAAATAATTTTATTTTATAATTGCCTGCTACAAATAAGTTATTTTAGTCAGATCTTTCAGAGAAAAAAAGAAAGCACTGTTTAGAAATGTATATTCTAATAAATTAACTTGAAAAGAAAATTAGATTTGTATAACTATATTAAAAATAGTGCATTTAAAGACTTATTTTATGTTATTTACACTATCTCGTCATCCAATAGGTGTAAATATTTTTAAATAATATTTCAACCTGTTTCTGTTTGAATTATGTGTATCTAAATGCAAAATAGCACTTCAGTATAAAACAATCCCAGAAATCAAACAAAAAATTATTATTCAACCGGTGGAAACTGCATCTAGAAGAATACGACATATCCAAATATGAAAAGAAAATTAGGTATAAAGATGAGAAATACAGAGTAAAAAGGTGAAAAACGAAATTTCGACAAAAATTAAGTTAAAATGTATTGAACATCTCATTGGTAATAATGTCATTAATTACTAAGGATTGATAACTGATTGGTTTTAGAATTGTTGCATTAGAAGCTTCAAATGGCTATTGGTGATAGATCACATAATTTTAAACCATGGTCAAATGAAGAGGCCGATACATGAGATGGAACCCCCCTCTTCAAACCACCACACCATTCCAATGGGAGGACTTTGAGTTGGTAGATTTACTTGGAGGCAGAAGACTTGAGCCGGACTTCGGCCGATTTAACGTGCATCAGCCCCGGCTAAAAGGTGGGTATTCAGTGGTATTTAGTAGCCCCCAACTCAACGAAAACCATCGGCCGCAAATCTACGACCATGACCCCTAGGTTACAAAGGGCATTAATTACTGGAAAAAAACGAATATAATTTAACTCCATTTTTATTCAGGAAAAATGATATTAAAAGTCAAAAGTCAAAATTAATTCTCGGTATGGAAATAATGAACACTTTTGTATACATATTTTTTAAAAAAATAATAGCGAAACAAATGTGACTTAATATCTTATACGCAGCTTTTATACCAACCATTACGAAAAAAATAATTCATATATATATATATATATATATATATATATATATATATATATATATTATTTATAATATATTTATTATTATAACATTTAATTATTACTAAAAGACAACCGATGCATCTAGATTATTCTGAATATTAGTAGATAATTATGCATATAATATTGTAAATTCCGGCTATAATTTTTGATTTCGTTGATATCAGTGAGCAGTATATTAAAATAAACTTCCAGTATCGTTAAGTGTCAACTACCACTAAGATATAATCGAGATAGAAATTAAAATTTTTTATAGTTCTTAAGACTTCTCTAAGTTATCCCCCTCCAGATTTATACATTTTCCCTGGACCTATCGAAGGCCTTCATTATAGAACTTATCAGAGTGAGCTCTATCTTCTTCAATAGTTAGTTCAATCTATAGTTTCCTAAAAGAAAACAAATCAAATTTAATATATATTGTTTACAACATTATCTACATAAGGAGTGATTAATAGGCAGAATAAATTTTATCTAGATATCTTGGTGATCTTTAAGTTCTTATAACACCTTCCATCGGTTGCACACACCTACACACACAGACAGACACACACACACATATATATATATTTGCCTGACTTAAAATTTAATTCCGTTTATTAGTTAAATTTCTTAATATACCTGATTATATTCATAAATTTATACTACTTTTATTGAATGTTTTTTTAAGAAAATATTTTAGTTTTCAAATAAATTCAAATAAGTAATTTTCAGTAAAAAAATTTAAAAACATGGTAAAAAACTTTTTTGCATCTGAAAATAACACAATCAATAACAGAAAAACGAATCTTAGTCTCTAGCAAAGAAATAAATAAAGGAGGAAACTTGTTCGCAAAACAGATAAATTAGATTACTTTACTGGAATGGAATAAAAAAGTCTAAGAGTTGGTGACTTATATATCCAAAGCTCTTACGCAACTTTGTACTGTTTACCAAACTATTATGCTTCTTTACTGTTTGCCACTACCATAATTTGTTGTATACTTATATTTAAAGCACCAAACGAAGTAATTTGCATTAAATAATTACAGTTTATTATAAGCAATCAAAATGAACATATATGGTTTCTTTCTTTACAGTTAAGGGATGACATGGAAATTTATTGTGTGAGAACTGAAAACTCATAAAATCGAAAATTGTCATTATATATTTAATTCTTCAAAGCTATCATACTACAGTCCCTATATTTTTTTAGATCCGTCATCATTTATAACAATGGTAATTATTCAACAATTTTAAATACTTTAAGTTTGCATCACCTAAATTATTTTTTATATGAAAATATTTATATTTCTTGAAATTTGATGTGAGAGATTGATATTTTTACCTTAGAGCAAACATAAATACTTTTAAGAATACCTTTATGTCAACTAGCAGAAAGAATTTTATATGTTCTGCCTTGATGATTATTTCCTTAAAACTATTCCCGTTAACTATTTTATACTCTCATAAAACTAAAATTGAAGTATTTTACCATTATCCTAAGATCCATTTGAGGTTTTGACTTAAATTTTTTTTTTAAAAAAAATTTACGTTGAAACTGGGTGCTGAATATATTAAATGCAGATAACATCATAAAACTTAAAGAAACAAAATCTCTGTGAATAAATGCTAGAAATTATTTTTGCGTTTGGATATTATTAAATTGATCTATAGACATACATCATTGTCTATAGACATACATACTAAATGCATCATTATATTTTCAATTCCCTAAATTTAGAAATAAAACTGCAAACTTCCGAGACCATTGACGTTCTTGGTGTAAATTACAATATATACATATTATTTTATTATATTTTCTCATTATCTGCTTTGATTTTTGTCCTTATTTTTATACAGGTTTTCAGTAAAGATTTTTTATTTATACTGCACAAACGGTATTTATACACACAATCTCACAGACAAACAGGAACTTAAACACACACAAACACACACACACACACACACATATATATATATTTTCAAATTTAGGCTTCAGCGTGAATTGCCTAAATTTGTTTAAGAATACAATTTAAAAATTGAATGTACCATATTTAAAAAACTAACGTTCCTTATAGTCTTGATATTTGTATGATATTGCTAAAGAATATCGCTTATATCCTACTGAATAATATTTTCAATGATTTATTTCATAAATATTGTGCAATACTTTATAAATCTAACGATACATTTTGAATTATCATAACTATTAAAAATTTCTTTATTTATATTTCTTTAGATAGTCAATGGCTTAGTATCTTTTTACAGACATTAAATTTATTCAAAGATATTTTTATCATTACAGTCGATAGCAATAGTTTTATCTCCAATGCGAATTATTTCATTAAACTAAGTGAGAATCTACTCAAGCTGACTTCATTCATTATACAGTTATTAAATGCCTGTCTCGAACGATTAATTGAACACTAGGATCAATAATAGGGTCTCCACCCGTTGCGAACGTTAATAAGCTCGATGGATATCAAAAAGAGGGATGAAAATTTCGATAGGTATTTTTCAACAAGATATTTATTAATATCAAAACATATCGCATTATTCTTCATATTTCTGAACATGATTAAAGTATTTATCATAACAAATCATTAGTCCGCTTTTATTTCTTCATTATGAAATTATGCACCGAAAGGTAAATGTGGTGTGTGTTTGTTCCTTTTTTCCTATTTACACCTGAAAATATAAACTCACCATCAAAGTTTATAAATGTAATACAAAAATGAATAACTTTAAACACGAATGTTGGATGTTACTTCTTTTATAATAATTGATAACTAATATATTGTTCTTTCTTCATTTTTTTAAATTCATCTAAACTAGAAAAAAAGTATTTATGCGTACCTTGGTTAGTTTTTTGTTATATTTATTAAAAATTTAATTCTTTTTTAAAAGTGTTTTAAGTATTTTTAATTGATACATAACTGTATGAATATAGAATTATTACATTTAATAAATTACGGCAGTTTGTGTGAGTAAACTGTTTACTTGTTTTAAGTACCATTATCGAGTGTATTGAAGTAAAATTTTAAGACTTATGTATGCGCAATTAGAAAGAATTTGTTTTAAAATACATTTTTTGTAAATTTTAACTGAGACATTTTAAAAATCATTATAATTCATTTTAAGTGGTATTTTATACCTAAAATATGAATGGTCTCATATACTTTACTTATATAATAACTATTAAATCTGATTATATAAATACCTATACGAATTGAAAATTACCTAGAAATATCAGTGTCTTTTAAAAAATGTTAAAATCCGAATTTGAAAAGCAGTCATTTAGTGTTTTTTAAATCTCATAAAACTTTTTACATTGTTAATTAACAAAATATTGCTTAAAATAAAGTTCAAGAAAAAGATCTTAAGTTATTAAGTGAAATTACTTACACTAACATGCTTCCTCACAAAGGGAGTTAGAAAGATTTGAGGGAAATGATTCTCAAATTATTTTTAAAAGAAAATATGTAGCTGCTTAATAAATTAGGAAATTTAGTTTAGAAAAGAGTAATTATATTTATGCTGATTTTTTATAGAAACGTGTGAACTGCATATATCAACTACTGTCCCTCAATTTTTCTAGAAATCTGTTAAAAAAATTAAGAAATTCTAAGGACCAGTAATCTAGTTTTATTTAAAGTAAATAAGTAAATAAATGTTTCATATATGAAATGTGTCAATTACGCATGGAATTCTCTTAATTAGTATAAAATTCATCAAATAAACCAACTGTAAGACTATATGCAACACAATATTATCGATTAAAAATTCCAGGTACATCCAGGCATGATTATATTTTTGATTTTTATTAAAAAAATTTTTTAAATATAAATGGATATAATTTGTGACTTAATAACTGTATAGTTTCTTTTATACCTTACTATATTACTTATTATAAATCAGTCAACATTATATTATAAGTATGAATTCTAAATAAAACAATTATTAGTAAAATTGAAATAGAAATGAGACTAAATAATAAAATGATTCAGAAAAAAATATTTATAAACAGAAATTAAAACTCTTTTGTTTATTAATAGCCTAAGTACCTTTTTCGGTTGCAAAATAATTGCAATCTTATTTAATTTAAAGATATTTCCATTTATGTTTTTCCACATATTTTTAGACAAATCAAAAATATATAAAATTTCATTGCTTTTGACGAAGTCTTTTTTTTATTTAATATGCAGTAAAATTAAATTATTTTTAAATTTCCTTTTCCCATGTAAATAGCAACAGTTCCCTGATTCTAATGACTCTCCACTTAAATAAATGTTGGTGCTCTATAACAGCACTCTTGAAATAACTAATTAAAAATTATGGCAATTCATGGAACAGAATGTAGGTTTCCACTTACAATTCCATAATGCAACGACTACAGAGTTCATCTGAGTTTCTCAATTCCTTAACTTAATGAGATATTTATAACCTTCTTCCCTATTAGCAATCCTCGTTGTAATAATGTTTCTCAATAAATATTAACGAAATAAAATAAAATAAATGTTTCGGTTTACATAATTTTCAATGCTATTAAATTATTTCCATTTAAAATTTATTCCTGTCATATGAATCTCAGCACATATATATTCTGTAATTAATGAGACTGTAGTTTTTTTGCCCAATAGAGGCCGAAAAGTATTGATTGAAACGCTTACACACATACTATTTTATTTATACATTTCCCTTATGAGAAAAAATTTCCTTTGAATTTGTTCCCTTTACTTTACAAAAGTCGTACATCTTGTAAAATATGTTTCTAGTAAATTTTCATAAGTAGATATATATCCTCATCATTGTGCTTTCAAAAAGTATCATTAACTCCCATTGAATAGCGTGCTGAATCTCTTTAAAACTGTTGAAGCTCAAAGTTATCGCGCTGTGATGATGTGGAAGTTTGAATATTAGTGTTCCAGTTCAGATTTCGTCTTCGTCACTTGACCATGATTCAAAGTATTGAGATATATTACTAATAGCTCTTGTGTAGCATTTTAGTGAGAAGATAGTAAAAGAAATTAATTAATCTATGTAAAATGTATCATGGGTCTTTTTATTTATTAATGTATGAGAAATCATTTTAAATAAATATTTTTTGGCGTTTTTTTAGGATAACCTTTTAGGAAAAATCCATTCCAATTTTTTTTTTATTTCTATTCTTAGAACCACTGTCATATTTTTGACTTTTCTTAGAAAATATCACCTATTTATTTCTTTAAAATCTGAGTACTTCTAATATTTATTGTGTTTTATAATATCAAGATATCAACATTTGTGAAATGAAAACTCTCTAATTATTTAATTGGCATTAATTACTTCCTTCTTTATCTGATGATTTAAACAGTTAATTACGTTGCTAATTATTTAACCAGTATCAAGGGACAAAAGGCTTTTTTCCAGTTGGGGAAATAATATATTACTCCATATTTTGTTGAATTTAATAAACATTATTTCGTAAAATAACGATAAAAGAATTTTGCCTTAACCCAAACTTAGACTTTGCGGCTTTAAATAATTGTGTTGTGGGATCTTGTATTTCAGTATACTTCAGCATTATATTCTTTGCCTTAATTAGAAGCAGTCAAAGTGTTCAAAGATGTTCGTCACTATTAATCACTGTGAAGAAATGGCCTGAAAAATTTTGACTGCCTAAGCTATCATCATACCATACATTGTAATATATATAACATACTTTCATCCTTTGTTACAGTATCTAGCACATCATTAAAGATAAAATAATGTTTTCATACGGAATTTTAAGACAATAACTTAAGCTAATTTTGCATAAATGCAAAATAAAACTTTCAGAAATTAAGCAAGTAAATAAGGAATTTTTATGTGTTTGTACACTCAGATTACTTCAGCATGAGTCTCTTTGTTTTAATTAGGCTTAGTCAAAGGATTCCAAATGGCTCCTCTCTATTATTCACTGGCAAATAATTATCTGAAAATCGTTTACTGCATAAGCTATAATTTTATCATACTATGTATTATCATCCCTGTTACATAATTTTATCGCTTATTATACTGTGAAACATATCACGAAACATAAAATAATATTTTCCTAAGAATATTTAAAATGAAAACTTGGAGAAACGAGACGGTTTACTTATAGAAAATGGCTGAAAATTATAGACAATTTCGCTCATTCTTTTTATTTAAATTTATTTTAAAGAATATATCGCAAATAATATTTAAATGTCTACATATATTTTTTAAAAGAAGCATGTTATACTTTTTTTGAAAATATGGTTTAAAATTAAATGTAAATAATATAAAATTAACTTAAGAGATTGTATTAACCAATATGAAAATCAGAAGACCCTATAAGAAATATTTTGTCAATGAAAGTTTTTATACACACATATTATTTCCAAAAACATTTTTGTTCAGCCAAACAGCAGAAGTTCCATTTATAATTTTCCGTAGTCACTAGATAAAAATATTTCCATGTTACATTTGGGATAAAATTAGTTTTTATTTTAATTTGGATAACAACTTTGTTTGGACTATTTTTATTTTAATAACAGTTTCGTAATGTCTTTAGTGAAGTATAAAGTAGGTATAGAATATATATGGAAGAGAGTTGAATAAATCACATTTCTCTATAACCTGCCTTTTGGCAAGAGTTCCATTCGAATACGATGCAAGAAACCCGAAATCCCCTTAACGGCTGACCGCTACAATGTATCCTTAGAAGTAAAACCGGTAAGCCTCTTATGAAGGATAAGGACAATTAGCCTATGAAAACGATTCCTTATACCGGAAGGTTTATTGGTTGCCGGAATCCGATTTCGGATAAATATTGTTGTCATGAATACAACGTGGAAGTTGATTATCTTAGAAGAAAATGATTTAGGGAACAGCGCGTAAGAAGAAAATGCACATATATAAGCTAATGCTTATCTCATACAGTAGTGTCACATTCTATGAAATACTTTCCACAACGCTAGTTGATTTACTTATAAATTTAAAAATAATTATTTTCTTACAATCATTGCTAAAAACATTCATTATTTGCTCAATTTGCATTGAACAGATTTGGTAAACAACTGAAATGATTTGTAATTAGAACGTATTTTAAAATTTAATTACGACACCGATATATATTCTATATCGTTTTAAGAGGTTTAACATTTTAAAAGAACAATATATTTTTTATTTATGATGATATTTTTCTAAGAGGATGATAGTACTATACCGTAATTATTTCGTTATCTTAATTATTTTATAATTCCACCGATTTTTATAATTTATGGCTATAAGTATTTTCATGCATGTTTTATCCGTTATTCGTTTTCTTCATAGCTAAAAAATTATTTAATATTAGTATTTAAAATTTTTAATTAATTTATTAAATGCAAAATCAAACAGAGAAAATAATTCCGATATTTTTCATGTTGAAAATCATTTGAAAGAACAGTTTTTATTGAAGGTTAATTTTCAAAGGAAGCAATTCACACAAGAATAGATATAATTTATGGAATTCTAATGGGCGTTTTAATGGAATCAGGTTTCGAACCCACATCAGGAAGGAAACGCTTTGAGTTTATGATGAATCCAGTGACAAAGAGGACACCTAATCTGGCATCTAACTTTCTAGAAATTCACTCTAATCCAATATAATGATTCTGAGTCTAGATAGATTCAACGTTCATCAGCCCAACTACATCAGGAGTGTTTATTAGCATCAGGACTCGAGTCAACGACTAAATGGAAATGTCGCCGGTCATAAACTAGTGACCATGACCACTCATTTACCACGGTCATAAGCACTTTGTTGAATATAATTTCATAAATATATAAAAGACAAATATATTTCCAAAAGCTTGAAATGGTGACTCAGATAAGATGTATTGATTTATTTCTAATTGTATTTCTCACGTGAAGAATATGTTTTATTTGTAAATTTAATTAATAAATATATTTTACAAGATTCTATAGGTAATTATAAGAAGACGAGAGAAAGACTACTATTAAAATTAGTTCTGGTATCACATTAAGTACTCGTATATGAAAAACTATGAATTTTCTTCTAAACATAGCTTTGACTTCATTTTAATTGAATTGATATAGATCGTCTTTTAATGGTTCTAGATATTTTTAAGAATCGTAATATTGTTTTTTAAGAAATATTTAATTATCTTCGTCAAATTACTGCTTAAAAATTATATCAAATTTAATGTTAAAATTGTAAATAAATTAAATGTTTTAGATGTATACGACAAGGATATATGTAAAGATATTAATAGTTTAGCTAATGTCTATTTCAATGTTTATGAACAGAGATATGAATATACAGATAATAACATTTTTATTTTGGTTATATATATTGATGACCAAATATTATTATTATTATTATTATTATTGTTATATATATATATATATATATATATATATATTATATTAGAATTATTGTTCAAAATAACTTTTACCCAGGTGCTTAACCTAATTTAAATTTTAACCTTCTTATTTCATTATTATATTTAAATTTAATTCAAACTGATAATAATAATATGAAACTGAGTATTTAGATATAAAAATTTTAAATTGTAATTATAGGTTAGATAATTTCCAGCAAAACTTATTTTAAAAGAGAAACATTCAGTTTCTTTTTCATTAGAATTTTTTTATAGACAAATATTTTACAAAACTGAATTTTAAGAAATATTATATTTAATTATATCTTAAGTAGAAAAAATTTAGTTAAAAATAAACTAGATATGATGATTAATTTTTAGAAAATTTCATAAATTAAGTTTTGGGGATAATTTTTCTGTTACTTTTTATGAGAAACTCATTTGAAATTCACATACTAGAATAGAGTAAATTATTTTAGTGCTTTTATCAAAAACCCATCACGAAACTGTAATGTTTCTGCTGTTATTTTTCTTTAATTTTAAATTGTTAAGTACTTAGATTAAAATTTATTCTATTTATGTAATGCAAATGGTGATATGGGTTTTTAAAATTATATTTATAATATGTAAATGATTATACTTGTATTTTTACTGAAATTTAATTATTTAGTTCTATTATTTAGTTCTTTTAGTTATTTTACTGAAATTTAATTATTTAGTTCTATTATTTAGTTCTTTTAGTTATTTTACTGAAATTTAATTATTAGTTAAATTTATTATGTATCATTAAACTTAAATTTCTAAAAACGTTTCTTTTCAAAAACAGGGTTGGTAATTTTACTTTTTTTTGTGTATGAATTTTTATCATATTAATTTTCATTCACTATGAGAAATTCTAATTGTTACAACAATTTCTAGTTTTACATAGGAAATTAGTGTGAAAGTCTAGTTTTTAAGACAATTTAATTTATATTCATGTCTATGATTGATAAAAAGATATGTACTTTTGTGTATATTATTTTAGTAAGTTATTGAATAGATCTCATTAATTTTGTTCTATTTTCTATTCTTCAAGCATTTTAGTGGCAAATTCTTATAAATGTTTTATTTACATTTACCCATTTTCAGTTCTAACGATTATTGGTTCTTACTAATTATGTTAAAAAGAAATTATTGACCAGTATAGTTTGAATCGATAGTAAAATTTTCAGACCAAGGTTCCCGAGAGCTAATTTTAATTGCTTTATATATAATTGCTTTGTTTCTTTAACTTCTTAAATCATACTAGTGTTCAAAAACATTTAATGTCAATGATTTACATTTTCTTTCGTTTTCTTTTTACCATTTTATATCATAATTCTTTAAATTTAACTATTATTAAAAATTAATAATTCCAATAATTATTATTCGTGCATGATTTTCATATTTCTTATAAGAGTATGTAAACAATTATATGAAACATTTTGCAATACGTGCATACACTTAGGAAAATGGAAAATAGCGCACCAAGAAGGGAGTTTCGGACTAAAATGAAATTAAATGCACATAATGATACAGATGGGAGATTTACTTGATCCCAGCAGACAATCAAGTAATTACGGTGTTTGCAATTAGAAAAATACAGTGCAAATTCAAAAGCGCGTCTGACCATCTCCAGCTGCATTACATGCCACAAAATGGTCAATATTGAGTTCATTAGACATCGGATTTTATCCTGAGCAAATGGGCCCACAAATCTTGAACAGCCGTCACCAAATCATATACAGAGGGACATGGTGGCATCTGGCATTTTAGTGGGTCCCATAAATGCTTTATAGGAGTCAAATAAGGGGAATGGCTGACCATGGAAGGGTCTGAACAAGACATAGAAAATATTAAGTTACTCAAGCTATATGTGAACGAGCATTTTCTTGCAGAAATTGCCCCTTGAGGACCATTTAGGAAAGCCCCAATATGGGGTAGAAGAATGTAATGAACATTACACTGGCCAGTTATGGTTCCCTGTACCAAAATTGGAGAGCACCGGCTTCCATAGGTTATGTTCCCCTCCAGACCATTACGGCTTCTGAGAGAACAGCGTGGGTAGTATAAGGAACCTTCAAACTCGTACGGGTTTATAATCAGTCTCCTAAGCGAGAGGGAATTCAATACTAAACGCCACGTTTTCCTAAAATGTAACATTCCACGTCACTCTGACTTGTCACGGATGTTTAGATATTAAAAGCAATAACCGAAAAGAACACTTGGATTGCAAATTTGCTTCTGCAAAACGTCTAGAAATGGTTTGTGGAGCAATTGTCAGCCCTGTATCTTAATGTATAGTGGAACGAGTCACTGTGAGATCCACGAGCACGTGCCGTACAATTCTTCAATCATCTCCGGGTATTCAGATCGTAAGAACCATCTCGTGTCCACTGCACTTAACATGTTCTGACAGCATATTCCGAACGATTGACCTGGCAAGCAACACTGCACTGATCCTACTTATGATCAGGTCTCTCTCAAACAGCTTTTCAAAAATTCCTTACATAAATTAGTCAAACATATAAAGAGACTTGAAGTCAGAGCCAGAGAATCATTCAGCGTGCGTTTTTCATCGTTAATCATGTCCTTAGGAAAAAAAGATCGAGATTTACTGGTAAAACTGTTTTATCAGAACGGCACCAACCACTTAACTGCTCTGCGTGAATATCGTCGTTTAAAGGATCTGCGAGACGGCCCCATATCGAGAATTGGTTTGAGGAAGATGATCATGAAATTTGAAGAGACTGGAGATTTGGATGCGCTGCCCAGAAGAGGATGGAAACCGGTTGGTCGGAAACTGAAACTGTCGAAGAAGTCGCTACTGCTGTGGTTGAAAGAACCTCCAGTTCCCTCTATTCTCCAGCAATTGGTCGATCAGTGACTAGCGAGTTGGAGATTCAGTGGTCAACAGTACGAAAAATTCTACGATACATTTTAAAATGGCATCCGTATAAGAACCGCATGATGCAAAAGCTGACACCTCCAGATCACAAAACACATCTTGAATTTACATGGTGATTTTTGGCGAAAATGGAAGTTGATGACGCGTTGCCTTGGAAAATTCTATGTTCAGAGGAGGCAAACTTTCATTTACATGGAGCAGTGAATAGTCAAAATTGCCTCATATGGGGTATTTCACCTCCTAGTGCCGTTCATCAACAACCACTGCATTCTGATTACTTGACTACGTGGCGTAGATTTACTGACGAATTTATCCCCGAACCATTTTTCTATGAAACTCTTACTCCTTAATGTCTTAAAACGTTTACTGTCACGAGTGCATTGCACAGTGAACTTATTCGATAGCAGGTCATTCCTGCTTTACAGGAACGGCAATGTTTCCAGACCATTGTCTTCATGTAAAATGGAGCAACTCCACAAACTGGGAATCAAGACAAAGAACTGCTTCGAGGGAACTTTGGGGACAATCGTTCATTATCCAGAGATTTTCCGGGTGCTAGCCTCCTCGTTTACACGATTTAAATCACTGTGGTTTCTGGTTATGCCTAAAAGACTGCGTTTATGGAGGAGGAATTAGGAATTTATCTCAGTTGAAAGCCAGTTTTATACACCCTGTTGCTGTAATCCTTCGAGAGTTTCTTCACTCTTTCAACATGTAATTGGTATCAATGTAGCACACATTGAGCATATTATGTATATGAATAAATTTTAATGATTCTGACAGATATTTTACCCTTCTTTAGGTGCCTCATTTTCCCCTTGTGGTCAAAACTTGAATTCTTTTTTTATTGCAGAAATCCTTTTCTTATGTTCCATACAACGTATATAACAGGTTTCATAAAAATTCAATCAATAGAACGGAATCTAGGACCTAAATAGGATCACTTTAATTATAATCCCCCTGCATGTACTAATTTTATTTTTTTCCACTAATAATAGCCTATGGCAATAGTTACTAAAATGTAAGTCGTGGTGCCCTTGGGACCCTTAGTGTCAGTGCAATTGAGCCGTGGAATATTGCAAAAGCATTCATAATCATATATACCTTACCATTAATTATAAATTTGCTCAATAAAACAACTAATGGAAAGGTTTAATTTACAATTTTCTATTACAATTTTTTAGGGTAGTATATGCTTTTTATTTGCTCTTATCTCTAATTCACATGATTAGTGTAACTGGACTAAGGTTCAAAATTGCGAAACACGTCGACAATAGCACTCGTATTGCCTTCTTAGAGCAAAGTTAATAAACACTCACTCACACTCACATATGAATAGTCATTCTATAATTTACGGTTGGGTGCCGAGGGTCTTCTGTCAGTTCCTTCAGGACACGTATACATACACATACACACACACACACTACTATATATATATATATATATATATATATATATATACAGCTAAACGTAACTTGGGAATGTCGGAGTAGGATAAAGAACACCGGTGGAGGGTAGGCTTAAAATTTATGGGAAAGCGATTGAATTTTATATATCAGTTTAAATGATGTTCAGTTGCTGCCTCAATTTTAAAGGTCAAACAATCAATCAGTTAGATGACATCTGGATGAATTTACCCGCGGTCGAATCCTTGGAAAGATAGAGGAAGGTTGAAGTGTGGCTGCGGAGTTTGAGATCACTGACAGCATTACTTCATGACTTTCGAGAGAATTTCAAACAAAAGCAACAGCTGTTCGGAGGATTAGCATGGTTGTCCACAAAAAAAAAAAAAACACAACAGCGGACGATCAGTATACAGACCAGATCCTGCAGACCAGACAGAAAAGGTGGCAGGTAACTAGAGAAATCACTCAACACACAGCACAGACGATTGAATGACGTATATTATGTTTTATCATGACCAGAGGGCTTCATAGTGGTAGTCTATTTGCACGATGATCTAAATGGTGTGTACCTTTAAGGCCTCCAACTAAGTTCGATGACCAATTTTTTAAGAAAAATGCTTTTCAGAAGGGTCTTTTAGTGTCAAATGATGGAAATAGACTCAAAATCAATAAATTTATATTTATATACATATAGAAACTCTAGTTTTTGAAAAAATGTATTTTTTAATGAAATTTCAGGAAAATTTGCAACGTTAAGAAAAACAGCATAATTAATTAAATAATAGACATAATGGATTTTTATTTCATACATATATTTCTTACTTCCTGTAAAGTATAAATGATTGCAAAATAACAATTATTTTCAAAAATAAATATTTTATAAGGATTTGAAATTGATGTTGATGATTTTTCATCAAAATTACTATATGCTTTGACCGAAAAAGACTGTAAGATATGTCTAAATCGAACTATCTCAAAAAAATTCCAAATATATTTTGTTATTCTTAAATGTATTTCTTATACCTTATGAATGATCTTCAAGTAAATTTCTAATAGTCACATTTCAAAATACTGATGTCCCTTTCAGTAAAAATAGATGCAGATAAATTTTAAACCGCTTTTCTACTCAGAAGCACTTGTTATCGATTAATAGAGATCAAGTGTTAATATCATAACTTGGGGTTAATTGTGCAAGTAAAACTAACCTTTTCTATTGAAGAACTTTGCTTATTTTCTGTCTGTAACGCCCAGTATGTCTTGTAGTTAATTCAATAATAACTTTTTCCCCAACTACTCATAATAAATTTTTGAATATTTTTTCATTCTCAGAATAAAATAATTCAATTACGGAATGTCTTAAATTGTTCATTACAGAGATTTACATATCATAAGATTTGTCATTTACCGAAGCATCTCACTTTGGTCTTTAATAATACATCCTCTAAGATAAATATTATTATTACTCATTTACCTTTGCAATAGAAGTAAAATATAAATGCATACGTGAGTTATGAGAAGAAAAATTAAAATTTATAGTTTCTCAAGAAATAAATGTGTAAATTAAATTTCTACCAATGATTCGTTCGGTTATTATTTGAAAGTGTGAATATATATATATATATATATATATATATATATATATATATATATATAATGTATTACATGAAAAAAATTCTACAGTAAGAATAACATTTTAAATGCATTTATTTGCTTAATGTAAACGTTAAACATGTGAGATTTTCCGAAATACAAAACATATACATACAGAAGGTGAATAGTTATATATTTTGTTAATTATTTTAATCCAACTGCAGCAGGAAAATAAATATAAAAAACCTTCAGTTTATTATTTTAAAAATTAACTGCACCGTAAACTTTTTAACGATAGTTTAGGAACGTTTCTTTAAATTTTAATCCTAGAAACTAATTTTTTTCAGAAATTTTTATTACAATTTTACACATAATCCCTTATAATAATATTGTGATTCAAGCAATCAGTAAACTAAGTGTATCACTTATTTTAAAATAAAATATTCATTATATATTGAAGGTGACCTCAAATCTTATGATCAATGTCATTATTGAAACTATTGTTAGATAGCCTTTCTTAGGTGAATCCCTCTGAAAGGGCAATAAAAATGGATTTTAAATCTGGAAATAAAAATTATATGGTGCTTGAAATTCATCACAGACTCATAAAACAAGTTTAAAAACTTAATAAAAGAGGCATTATAACTCTAAAGCAGGATTTAAAAACCGCAAAAAGACTCCGATCCTTTAATCTATAATAGAAGATGATACTCTTTCTGGAGCTTCCGAACTGTCTTCTGCTAGAGTCCAAAGAATATTTTACTCTTAAATGAAAAAGGAAGGGGGGGGGGGCGATTTCCACGTTGCTTTTCACACCCTTTGAAGTTTCTCGTCTTTGTTTATGGAGATTTGGAGCTGCGCGAATTTCATCGGAGCTGTGAGCTTCCAGCATAACTTTCATGTTACGCACTATCAAATGGATTTATGTGTGATACAACCAGGTTATGTTCCCCTATTACACCCCATATTTTGAAAAGGAGAAGATATCGGCTACGTAAAGCCTCTTTTATCCGCATACATTTATCCGCAAATGCGTAGGCCGTTTACAGTTATGGCTAGTAGACGGGCTTTTTTTGTTTTTTTGGACATGCATGGTACTTGGAGAGCTTTTGATTTACGATTATGTTGCCAAATCTAGTGTATTTTTATCCATTTCCCTGCTTGTGATAAATCTTAAGAATGTTGAGTACTTTCCTGGTCCGCATTCTATGTTTCAAAGTTTTGGTCAGGTCCTTTTTTGAAAACTTTAAAGAATATGCGTATCATCGATGTTTTCTGTCCCAAACTCTTACGCTTATGATTTTAACCTGTTTCAAAGGTCTTTCCTATCATTTCACTTTTGCGTGTTTTTTTATTTATTTATTTATTTTTTTTTTTTTTGGAAAAGTCTGGACTGTTCAGTGTTATACTACTTTGCTCAAATACTGGATGCAGAGCAAACCCTCCAACAATTGTTAAGCGCATTATTGAAAGTTCTAATGCTGCTCAGAGGAGCTAAATGGTTTTCACCTAAAGCAAAGTGTCCAAATTAAATTATATTTATGGAATCTAAGAATGGTGAATATTTTCATTAGTAACAGTATTCTTACGTCTGATTAAATATTATATTTATAAAATATATTATTTTTCTTCAGTTGTATTCAATATTGTATTCCATTTAGAAAATACATGACGATATTCAAGATTGTAGTTTATAATACATTAAAATATAATTTACACAAAAGAAAACTTGATTACACTGTTTATACAAAAAACCATTCGAACATATGTAGTTCTAAGAAGTATGAAACTCATAAAGATATAAATTTAAATAGAAAATCTTCAAATAAATTCTAACATTGGAAAATAATTTGAAAGCTAGAATAAATTAATTTTATTTAGTTCTTTATTAATACAATATAGTATGAAAAAATTAAATTGACACAATTATAGTGAATAATTTGTTATACACAACATGTCACGGATAAAGATTTCTAGTCTGCATAAGAGGATTTAATTGGAACGGAAAATGCTTTTTAGATAAGACAAATCGAAAAATGAAGCTTTATGTACAGTGTGGAGGAAATTTGGTTCAACTCAGGTCCTTAATTCAACAATGTAGCTAAATAAAACTTCCCGGTTTGTCTTTTAATTATATAGAAAATAACTATGAAACAGTGAGCATAAATTTTAAAATGGGTCACTAGTCAAAGAATAGATTATTTCAAATGGTGAATCATTTTGCTGAATTTGGATCATAAAATTTATTACTAAATTTCAATGTGTTCTTAGGATGAGTGACTTTGGGATGATCAAACTTACCTCATTTTTGACTTTATTCAAATGTTTGTCACTTTAGAAGATATATACATTATTTTTCAATGGCTTGAATCCTTCAATTAAATAACATTCTTCAAGGAAACTATCGGATATAATGTATAGATGAAAATCTATTATTCAATACATTAAAACTAATTTGTGAGTAAAATAAAATTAATTGACGTCGGATTAATATAATATTTCTTAATATAATAGAAAGTAAAATGTAACAAGATTCCTAAATACCAACTGTAGAAATATTTCCATGTTGATTAAAAATTTGATTCTGATTCGAGTACATGGTAGCTGATGAAATTGGCGGTCAGTTTTAACTCTTTATAAAGTGTTCAAAAAATCAATGCTTAAAGAAAAGCTAACGCTAAAAGGAGATACTGTATCACATCATTAATTTTTAATTGATACTAAGTTATATACGTATGGGGATAATACTCATTCTTCATATTAATTGATATTTATGTACATAATATTATAAATTACAACAATTAAAGTCAATTTGTTAGGTATCAACTGTAATTCAATGTATAACCTTGTCATGGTCCTTCTACCTTTTATTATAAATGTGTCAAATTCCTAAAAGTAAGTACATTATAGAAAAAGCCTCTTGTACCATTAAACTGAATCAATCATTTCACGCTAAGAAAACACTCACATATAAAGCAAAGAAAAGGAAGAATTTTTAAAAAAATGAATGGAAAGTGCAACTTTCATTAAATATTTTCATTTATCATAATTAATATAACAGTTAATTGTTTGTAAGTGTAGTATTTCTTCTTTTATACATTCCTTTCAGTTGATTAGAGAGTTGGTATCAATCCAGATAGATTCTTAATTAATAGTTGACAAACTGTTAATAGTTGTTAGGTAGTGCAATGTTGAATACAAAAGCTAAATTAATAATAAATATCAAAATTCGTAAGTAAAACATTTTTACTTCGTTTAACATTAATGCATTATTCTTGTATATATATATATATATATATATATATATGTATAACATTTGAAAGTACTGAATTATACCCCAGACATAATATATATATATATATATATATATATAACATTTGAAAGTACTGAATTATACCCCCATAATATATGTATATATATATATATATATATATATATATATATA
>BMAW01054151.1:602631-627087 GCA_019974015.1 Nephila pilipes
CCCATAATATATGTATATATATATATATATATATATATATATATATATATATATATATATCTTTGTGTGTGTAATGATTTACTTTAAACTTAATTAATTTCTTAATTTACCATATATTTTAAGTACCATAGAAATGCGTTTGTCGTTATTTCACGATCCCATTCCTTTCAATCTTTAATTTATGCAATCACGTGGTTTCCAAAAATGCTAAGATCAGCGTTTCCCACTCTCTAAACTAATAAAGATATTCGCGAAAGGTCAATTAGTATCCGTTTAAAATATAAGAATATCCCCATTTCTATAGCCGTATAATCTATATAATCATTTATTTAAATTCCCAGGAAAGATATACATGGAAAATACTGTGTCACTTCCCTAATTACCCTAATGTGTGTGTATGTGTTGTATCCGCCCACTATTCTCCATGTATCTGCTTCCCTCTTATGGGAACATTGAAAAATTCATAATTCATTAACATAAACTTTTTCTTTTTATGCCATGATTGCCACGGCAAAACGTGTTTTCCATTCAATATTTCTTAAGTACCGAAACATTATTAAAATACACACACACATACATACATATATATATTACGACATTATTTATTTCTTAATAAACTAAATTCATACACTTTTATAAATAAAATTCACAGGTTCTTCATTTGCATCAATTTTTCTTCAATTAAATTCTAAAAAATTGTTATCAATGCAGATATTTTGACGAATCTGAGCATTACACATTTAATAAATTCTTGCACAAGTAAAATTTGAAATTTATGCAGTACAATTAAGGAAAACATTTTTTTTAAAAAATTTCTTAACTTAAAAAATGGTAGAACTCCGTGTTAATTAAGTGACGCTTCCGAAAATTCTGATTATTACTTCTGTTGTAGTTCTCAATTAATCCTTAAAATACATACCCTTAAATGGTAGTAATTTTTGATTTAAAAATGTCATGTAATGGAATTGAAATGTATTTTGAAATATAATCGCCTTGTTACGTAACAGATTTTTTTTAATTATAGAAGTAATTGAATAGCTTTATTTTTCTAAAAAACATTTAAGCTCTTTATATGTTTTAAAGTTCATTTTTATTCTATTAAATCAAAAGAGTTTTTTATAACCAAAAAAATTGTTTTTTTTTAGCCTGGAAGACATGTACTTCGAACTTGAAACGGAATGACAAAATTTTCTGATTTATTTTGAACATATAATTCAGAAAATTTTATTTCCCTCCCCCCCCCCTTTTTTTAATTAAAGTGGATATTTCTGAAAAGTAAGCAAATTTACTTTGTTAACCAAGAAAATTGTTCTTCTGCTAGACCACGTTATTGTAAACTTGGAACAAGTTTCGAGAATAATACCGGAGCTGGCACCGCAATCTACAAACTTCCATATCATCCAACTGGGATAAAAATGAGCCTCGATAGATTTAGTGAGTACCAACCCCGATCAGGACTGGTATTTATTAGCTTCAGGACTCAAACCTGCTATTCGAGGAAACAACTCCAGCTATAAGTTCTTAACCAGGACCTCTGGGCTACGGCCATCACAAGAAACATTGCAAAAAAAGTAGTATTATGACAGAGTTTATTGAGAAATAATTTTAAAAGAACTATAAGAATTATAACTATATAACAAAGCACTATATAACTAACTATATAACTAAGCACTATATAACTAACTATATAACTAAGCACTATATAACTAAGCCCTATAAGAATTTCTATATTAGAAATGATTTATCTAGTTCAAATTTAAGAAAAAATTCTTTTCGAAATTTTGATAGAATAATTTTTAAAACGACGAATAATTAAAACAAAATCAAGTATATCATTTGTATTTTACATTAATTATTTAGTTTTATTATTCATGTTATAATAACTCAAGTTTGACATAATTTATTCAATATATTTATCTTCCTAAATTAGATTTTGAAAATTCAATAGTCAAAATGAGAGTTAATGTAAAATTCGATTTATGTATACATAATGAATGTTTATAGATCTTATAATTTATTGTTAAAAGTGTCCCAAGCTTCATTTCTTGCTAATTAAGTTTTCTTTCTAAACATAAGCTATATTGAATGAATCAGTAATTACAATTATATATTAATAATTCCAGAAACATTCTAATATGATTCCAAATGTATTACATCAAGCCCTTGAAAAAAAAAGATTTTATATTTTATGTATTGTTTTATGTTTAAAGACTTGTTTATATTCATTTAAATATCATACTATCTGTTAGATTTTAATTGCGTTCATATTTGAGAAAGCCAGCATATTTTACATTATCTTTAATAAAGTCAATTAAGTACACGAATTGTGAAATTCGATCAACAATTTCTGAGTTATTTGTTTCGGAAGATGCAAATTCTATCACACGTAATTTCATAAAAGGAATAAAATTCTTTTCTAATAGTGCACCAATAAAGCATGAATTATTTTTTTTAAAAAAATCCTTCGTATAAAAAAATAATTTCGAAAACTTTTGTAAAATACTAGATTTTCCTTTTAAAATCTCTTTATAGATCCTTCATATCCTTCATTCAAACTTGGAATTGCGTGCAATTAATGATAAATAAAGTAAATTTATTTGCGGATTATTTCTTGCTAAAACGTAAAACTCCCTTATGTATATATAACAAGTGTTAATAAACGAGCTTTGAGTAAAAAATAGCAATTTATTTTTTCACCAAAATAATTGAGCAGTCTACTTTAGTAAAATTAGAGAAGTTATTCATTTCTAATGCATTTAAAACTTTCCTTCGTTTCAGTTTGTTCAGTTAAAGAAATATTTTGAGCGTTTTCTCATTAAGATAAATGTTTTATCATAATTAATTAGAATATTAATTGTTGAGAACTCGTGTTTGAGTACATTTTTTTCATCAGTTTCCTCTCGCAGTATTTAATGTGAATAGGGCTTTTATTAACTCAACTTTTTTTTTTATATTTCCGGCATTGTCAGATCTGATATTTATTAAAAAATAGTAATTTTGGTGGAAAATACAAAGCAAGTTAAATTTAAATAGTTTTTTAACTGATTGCAAAGCCTGTGTTCTGCTACTCTTCACAAGTTTTCTTCTTAGTTGTACGTTTCAGTTCTTTTAGCAAATTACTTTACCTTTATTTTTTTCAATTTGACTTGTTTTCTCTTTTTCCGTTTTTCTAGTTGTTCATCGTTGTTAAAATTACCTTTGCATTCGTTGAGGTTTTTTTTACCCAAACATTACATTCCTAACTTGCTTTTTTTCCTGCTCCCAACTTGTTTCTTATCATTAGATATTTTTTCTTCCGCGAGTTGTTAGTACCTTAAAATTCTTTTTAACGCGGTCCTTGTTATTTATAAATGTCCAAGGATTTTGTTGTTACTGTTGCAAGTGTAACAGCGTAACAATGTCTACTTTAAACCTCATTTTCCTCTTCTTTCTTATGATTATTTCCACGCTTTGCAGGAAAATTGGCAAATAATGTGTGTACATAATTATCTTCTTAAAACTCTATAAAGAAATAATAAAGTAAACAGCAATAACTTTTAAAACAACTTTTCAAAATAAAAGTTGCTACGATATTTGCGACTACGCTGGATATTTTTTTCTAGTGATTAAAGAAGGAAACGCAGGAAAAACTTGATTCGTATATACATATTTATATTTTAAAACAAGGGTCAGTAAACTATGGCTCTCCAGCCAAATCTTGCTTGCCTTCTATTTTTAATTTGATCATGGATTCTCATTCTTTTTACTTATAAAATAATTACAAATAACTCAAATTACGTATTTCAAAAAACCACTTACCTATATTTAAACAAATTACAGCAGCATATTTCGGATCTGCAAAAAAATGCTAAAGACGAATCTAAATTTCAAAACCCACATGAAGTACAATTGTGAAGATTCCGTGAGACTTTCAGTTGGAAGTGATTGATCTGCAAATTTATACTATTCTAAAATGATAACTAAAGAAATTGGTCTACAACGCAATTACGTAATTATCTTTTGGAAGAAAAATGCGGTAAATTGATATTGTTTCATTGTGGATTGGTATCTGTATTTAATACTAATTATCAATTTGAAGAGACAATTTCAAAAATTAAATATACTGCAATATAGACTATTTTTAACAGGTAACTATTTACAATAGCTTTACTGTTTTGAAAAAAGACTCATTTTCGAATATAAGTATCATGAAATATAACCTCAGAAACAGTTTTACATCATCACATCAATTCAAAATTTAACCAGTCCTTTAATACGTTTGTTAATAAATGAAAATATATATTTTTTGTTTAATGTTAGAATTAACATATAAATATAATGTAAAAGTATCACTTCCTAATAAAAAAAAATTCAAGTTAGTTTTCTTGTTGTGTTGCTCTTCGAATACCATTTTACAGCTTGGTACCCCTCCCCTTTCTTCCCATGGGGCTTAAGATTTTGCTATTTTGCCCTTTAAAATAAATTTGACAAATATCATTGTTTAAAGAAAACAATTTTTACAGAAGTATAATATGCATCAATATGTTCTGGAATAAATAACGAAAGTTAATAGCATTAAATACCTCCTTTGTTTGATATATACTTACATAATAATTATTTTAATGATTTCGAATATTCTATTACTTACCGTGAAATAATTATGTTGCAGAAAAAAGTTGCATTAAGTAGATATTTATTTCCTTTTACAGAGAATTTCACAAATACAAAACAAAGAGCTCGTTATACATGTATTTATTCAAGTAATTTCTGTATGATGTGAGGCATCTTAAAATTTTGTTGTTAGGATTGTAGATTAGTTAAGAATACCTTTTAAAACTAGATGTTTTTTTTTTCTCTGAAACAGTTTTTCAATTATCATCTCAACAATTGCTGATAAAGATGACTAATTTATCGTTGGTTTCATGTGACATTATTTTAATTGCCTAATTATCAAAAATTTTGTAATACATCTAAGCTAGATCTATGTACTATTACTCAAATTCATTCAAGGTATATATGTGTATTATGTGTATAGAAAGGTATATATGTGTAACACATCGATCAATAACTCCCGAGTCTAACATTGAAAACAACATTTTTTTTGCAATTTTTTTTTTTTATTCATCAACATAACACCTTTTGTTAATCACCTTTTAGGGTGATACAATCGTTCCAACGCTTTTCCAAATCTTTTTGTTTTTGTTTTTTTTTTCAAAAAAAATTTTTTTTTTCTTTTTTTTTTTTTTCGCAAGAAATCTTTTTTGTTGCGAGTAAATAGCGATAAACAGCTTTCTGAATCATCGACTCGTTGCTGTTTTTGTTCCATCGAAAGCAATCGCGGCACCCACTTGGAAAAAACCTTTTTCACTTCACTTCAAAAAACCTTTTTCCTGGTCCGATCGACTTAAAATTTTGACACGTTTCAAGCAAAGGTTAGTACTCTAGAAAGACCTGGTTACTGGTTTACTACGAGTGCCATCTCTGGGTTAGTCTCGGGAGTTATTGATCGATGTGTTATAGAAGAGGTATATATGTGTATAGAAAACATATTTTTGAAAAAAGTGTATACAAATTTATACTTTACGTATATTTCAACTCCAGAGTTGATTTCGTGAATGTCAAGATATATATAATTTGCATAAAATGTTAATTAAAACTGTTTTAAAATTTCTCACCATTTTTAATGCTGTTACATTCGTAAAATCTTGATTTATATTCAAATATGTGTACATGGTATGCCTTAAATCAATACTACATTTATGTGAATTGTACTTTATAAGTATTAATGAAATAAAAATAAAATAATCCTCTTTTAATTTAGCATCTTTCAAGGCATATTTCTCTATAAAATAGACTTTATACTATAGAAAGTTTGTAGTATAGACTTTATAAAATAAAAATAGATATATATTTTTTGACACAACATGGAGTTATTTACGTAATACATCTGCAATTTATAAATAAATTTGTAACTAAAAGATTAATTTCAAACCGTTAGAATTGAATTAATTTAATAATAAAAAAAACTATATAATGCAGTTTATTCTTTTAAAAGAAATTTTCAAATTTAATAATCTTTTTCTAGTCTTATTCTATATCTTTACTTTTAAATGTAGTTTTACTTTAAATAAGATTAAGTTTTAAGCAAATGAAAGAATTATTCAAATATTTTCACGCTTTTATCTGAACGGAAATAAATTTGAAGTCATCTGAGCTTTTTGGACAATGTTAATATTCTTTTCAAACGTGCATCAGTCTATTTATATTATTAGATATTTCTACTCTGAATATCTCATTTTTTTTCAAGGTGCTGTTTGTCCTCTAAAATTTAAATAATTATGAATTACATTCGTACAAAATATTTCAGATCATGAAGCCTATTTATTTTTATCCGAAATCATATCCACACAATTTCTCTGTAACATTCCATTTCTTTTTCATTAATACTTTTATCAAAATAGATGCACTGCATAATAATTTCAAGTAAATGCGTTAAAAAGATTTTTAATTAAGGATTTAATGTTTAATGAGTGTGTTTTAAGAAGTCGGCAACAAATTGCAAAGTAATTATGAACAAGATTGCCTTAGCTGACAATACTGAACAGTGTAAGGGGTATTTTAAATATATTTAAATAAAATCCTTTTTAAGATTTGAAAATTTAACGAAGAAAGTACACAAAAAGTTACTCACTGTTACAGAAATGGAAATAAAATCATTTTTATTGTACACCTTATCTAAGTATAACTCTCAGTCATATTTAATCCCCTTAATGAAATAGTATTAAATCATTTTTAATATAATTCCCATAATTATTTATTAATCGATATCTTATGTGTTTGTAATTTAGGTGAAATACTTCCATTATCTCTAAGAATAAAGGACTCTACAGAATTTATGAAGAAATAAATGATAATTATGTATCTTTAAAGTCTTTTTTTGTTGAGCTTATGGCGTACTGAGAAATAAAACTTATATAATAAAAATTAAGACAAATATCTCTCTCACTTTCTCTTATTCAGTACATCCAACATTCTAGAAAACCTGTGATTCACTTTCCCTTATTCAACTATCCCTAAGCCCTTTAAATAAATTTGATTTAATTTATTTAGAACATAATATTAGGTGTACTTCTGAACATAGAAAATCAATAAAATAACTTGAATATATGAAGATGCTATGAGAAGGGAAATAAAAGAAAGATAATGATATTCCGAAGAATGTGGTTTTTAATAATAAAGAGTATTTATTTATTACTAGCAGTTATTATCTTTATTTAGTATCTGTTTCATTTCTTAATTGTGTGTACTGTATACATCTCTATTGTTCATAATGTTGCTAGTTTTTAATTCAGTAAGAGATTTACAGTCGAAAAGAAGCCAAATATTGCTTCAGGTTTTGCAGTTTTAGTGACAGAATTTTAATATAAAGAACCATTTAAAATATTCCTCCTCAGCCCAACTAAAATACTTTATTTAGGAATTCGAAGATGTATTGAGGAATCCAACACATTCATTTAGAGTGCTTAAGAGTTCCCACTCATATTGTAAATTTCTATATGAAAACAGTTAATCTCATTTGGGGCATAAAAACCAAACTAATATTTATTTATTTTTTAAATTTAAAAGCTGGGTTGATGGGATTCCCTATCTCTCACCATTTTATACTTTACTTCATACTCTTTGTACAGAAAAAAATGTGTTTTTGATGTGATTTAAGAGAAACTCTTAAAATACAAAAAAACACATTATTTTCTGTACAAAGAGTATCGAAGATCTTTAAAAATATTTCTCTACTTTGTAACGATTCAAAAAATAATGTTACACAATTAAATAAACATGATTGAAAATTTACTACTTTTTAACCAGAAAACTGGTGCATATTGTCTAACCATACCTACTTTCTCAATATTTTTGGGTTCCTCCCGGTGCCCGTTTTGAAAATAGGAAAGTTTTGATGGTGATTATGATCTGTGTGTACCCTAAATTTATAAGAAAAAAATCTTTGCATGAATTATAAATGATAGTTTTTCTATAAAATAGAAAAAAGGATATGGTGTGCCCCGTATGCCTTTGTTTGAGCTGTCTTAGTTTCAATTGCATTGCAAGAAATTGCCAAAAATTATACAACGTGTAAAATTATTGTTTATTTATTATAAAACTAGGGTCATATATATATATATATATATATATGCCAAAATAAGCTGTTTTCTGCAATGTATGTGACAAAAATATCATTGTGATATAAATTTGTTTTCCTTTATTTTGCTTCCTGAATGCTTTACACTTTGAAAGTGGAGTATACAACGTTCAGAAAAATAGCCAAAAGAGCTACTTTATATAAATAACTACCAATGAAGTATGTAAAAAATATCGCTATAAATCAGGGAGTTACTCTGCGAAACGTGCCATTTGTATAATTTCTTCTCTCGAATGATTTTGCAATTCGTAACGTAGTAAACATTGAATCAGACGCTTCATTTTGCTATTCGTAACGTGTTAAACATTGAATCAGACGCTAGATTTTGAAATACTTTATATTTTAATTAATACAAGAATATAGGGAATGTAGAAGCCAACATCAGAATAATTTATAAGGATTTAAAGAAATGCTACGTTATTTTTTGAGACTTGGAGTCATTTTCAAAGGACTTATGGCAGTGAAAAGGACTTGTTGATTTAAAATAATGTAATGAAAAATATGATTAATTTGTGACATGTGCTAGAAATATTTGTTTATGAGATACATGACTTCTAATTGAATAAAATGTATTTAATACTTACTGTCAAAACATTTAAATTACTGTAAAATATCTTAAGATAAAGAGTTACCATGCATTGTATAAATTTGTTGTATACAGGGTAACTCCTTATATTCCTCATATCATATTTGAACTGCATTAAGGTATCAAATAAAGGTTAATCACAACAAATAGTTTGTTAAAAACAAATGATTCATTTAAAAGTTATATAAATGCAAATATTTAAAATAATATTCGTCTTTAAATCTATTTTAAAGCTATCTGTACTATACGCACAAAATAAAAAATACTTTAGTATAAGAAATATTGTATTAAAATATTACAACTATTAGATGAAATCTACTGAATTTCTTATATATTTCTTCAAATGATATATATATATATATATATATATATATATATATAATTAGTTTATATTCAAAGATAATATCAATGCACACATTCACAACAAAATAAATTTTTAGACTGTTATCAAACAGGAAACTCGCAAAAATAATTAAAAATTCTACAATCTATTAAATTTTAAAGATTGAAAAACTTCTTTCTAAGCTAAACTAAAGCCCTTTTCAAAAGAGTCCGTAGAATTGGATTCCAGTAAGCCGTCTTTGAAGAAATTAAGACTCAAAGTAGTCTTTTCTTTGTAAGTGAAAAAGAAATATTTGCAACACTGGAAGAAAAAAGTCTTATTGGCAATTTGTTGCGAGGAAGTTAGTATTAAATGAGCTATTTCCTTACTGCAGAAACAGGACCAATTTCATTTTTTAAGACCGTTCATTTGTGGTAACAGAAAAAAATATTCAAAGGCTATTTAATTTCTGTATAATGCAAAATGACTAACCAGTGCTCAAAAAATTAGATGCAATTTATGCCATGTTCCGAATCTTAAGAATTTAATAACAAGACTGTAATTCAAATATGAATTAAAATAAAATATTAAAAAAATGAAGATGTAATTGTTCAAGAAATATAATTCGAAAACTATTATTTCAATTTAAATTTTGATTCATTTTATTTCTATGAGGGTGTGATTTTTTTTCCATCTTAAGCTTAGTAGAGTAATGCCAATGTTACCAGTACAGGGTATTATTTCACGAGAAAATTATGAAAATAATCTTTTTTCATTACTACATAAGCTTCTTTTTTACATTACAGATTAAATTGAAAAACAATTACTACTTTTAAAATGCAAATTGCTACAGAGTGGGTTTTTTTTTTTTTTTTTTTTTTTTTGCTTTATCAAGTAATAATCCATTTTCCATTTAAATTTTGTTATTTGCACAGTACATTAATTTAGTGTTTAATACTAAAGCCTTAAGTATTAAGAATAACATTATGTGAATTGATTTGAAGATAAATCAGTTTTGTGTTAAATTTTTCTTTAATATCGAATATGTATTTACTTTTTTAAACTAATGCCATATATATATATACACAAGATACTTGCTGGGTTCCATTTTTTCATTTTGTTTCAACATTTCTTTTTATCTTCTTAAATATTTTATAAATTATTTTTTCATAACTTTTGATATATATATATATATATATATCCTTTATTTTCCGTGAGTATTCTATATTTATTCCTGTGTTAAAAGACTTTCTTAAATATTTCAGTAAATGCATTATCTCTAAGTATTTTCTTTTCCATTTGTTCTTGTTTAATAAGATATACCTGCTTAATTCATCTTTATTTCTTCTTAAAGAAAAAAAAAAGGATGTAATTTAAAATTAAATTATTGAGGGTTCATATCAGGAAAGAGTGTCTTATGGAAATGGCATATTTAAGATTGGAAACTAAATTTTTGAAAAGCATTTTGCGCTACTGAAATAAGCTTATAAAAATCAGATATTAAAGTTATATTTTTAAATAAAACTAGAATAAAAAGAAGTATTTTAATTGAATAAAAATGAGTTAATGAAAAAATAACAATTGGAACTTGCTTTGAAATTTATCTGAAATGAACTTTATTTTATCTACGTATAAGTATTTAATGGAATTTTATCTTAAATTTTCGGAACATAAATTCAATAAGCATCTTGAGAGTTTCAAATTAATTTTCACTTTAAATCTTAATACATCAAGAAGGATTAATCTACAATTTCAAAGTGTGTTTAAATTTTTTCTTTTCTTTCTTGTTCTTTTCTTTTTTACAACAAAATGTCTTCTTTTTCACTAATACTCCTAATTTTAAGATTTTATCTATAATTAATAATTTCAAGTCAATTTCAATTTCTGAATAAAAATTGCTTAAAGGATCAAATGTAACACCATTATTTTATAAAATGTATGTTTAATTTCATAATTATTCTGTCTATTATTGATAAATTTTCAAATAAAAATATTTTGAACGGAGAAGGGGGATAATTATTCTAGTACCTCGTTAAGATGCCTTAAAACATTGACTTCAATCGTTATGGTTCAAGAAGTTGCTTTCGTAAGAAAATATATCCTTCACTCTTTACCATTGATAATTTTATGGAATAATTCATCTTTCTGTAATTTATTTTGCATACTATTTTCATATATTAGTTTTAAATTGCTTAAGTAAACAGATATACTTAATACACTGATATAATTATATTTTTTGCCATGCACTCATTTCGAAACAAGTGTCTTACACATTTATTATTCCGCGTCTTGGTGACTGGAGATTGGACCGCGGTAGCCTAATACTCATGATCGTTAACTCGCGGCAGTTAGTTGTTTCTATTGAGTCATAAGATCGAGTCCTGATGCCACTAAAAACTCAACTTAATACATTTTAAATCAATTTAGCGTTCATGTAATCCCAATGGCAAGGTGTAGAAGTTTAGAGAAGGAAGTGCCGTCACAAGTGTCGTGTCGTCACTTGAGTAAGATTTAGAATTACGAGAACCTTCGCCAATTTCTTGTATCTTACTTTTAAATGAACAAAGAATGAACAAGAAATAAGAAAGGTGATGGGAGACACTTGTTTCTACATTTCCGTTGCATAGCACTTCATTACTTATTTCGTTCTTTATATGAATGTCTACACGACTTCTTTCCATATTAATTTTTCATATGTATTACCAGTTTACCAAATTCGAGAAAAACGGGAAAGTATCATCAGTATTTCGAAAGACACTAAATTTCTTAATTTAAAAATAATTTCATCTTTAAAAATTTGAAAATAGACTAACAAACAATTGATATTAAATTTTTTTTAAGAAATTTCAATATATTTTGCTAAATCATAATAGCTTGTTATTAATATTATTGTTAATTGTTATAATGTAAGTAATCCTGTTAATTGTTTGTCCAATTAATCTAGGTCCATTAATTATATTAATTCATTACAAAGCCTCTAACTTCCCACGTAAAATAAAAGCTAACTAGGTATTTCAAAATGAAATATTTGCCCAATTAAGTTGAAGAAAATGGAAAGAAAATCTCCCAAATGAAATCAATTTTGAAGATGTCCATTTGTGTGTGGAAGACAGGCTGACGCCCAAGTGCTTCGACGCTAGTTTGAGAGGCCGTTTAGTCCGCCTTTTTGGATCTTGACCAAAGAGACTAATGACCTTGCAATGGTCACTACTTCCATACCTCTCCCTTCCCCCAAAACATTCACAAACACATACGGTAAAAAAAGGAGTAGAAGATAATTTTTTGTGAGATTTGGACATAATATGAAAAGAAAGAAAACGAACGACCAAACTGGAGATGAGAATCTTGAGATAAAAAAAATAATGCTGTAGCGAGAGATTTTAAGGGATGCTCTATTCGTTGCATTTTTTCACTCCGTTCATAGTTCAACTGAATTTCTTTCTACATTTATTTGTTTTTAAGGGTGTCAATTATAAGTTGTTTTTCTTCCAGAATTCTAGGAATGTATCTTAATTTAATTATACATACGAACAAAGTGCATTAAGGCTTTGACATTTAACAAATGATGAAAGAAATAAGTATATATATAATAATACATAATGATAACATTTTTTATTACACAAACATAACCAAAATTTAAGAAAAATATTCTAACATATCGTTACTCTGGGATATAACGATATGTTTTTAAATTGAAATTATAAGATTCTTCATTTCAGCATAAAAATATACAATTTAGATTTACTCAACGTTGTTTTTAAAATTATTTTCTGATAATTTATAAGTGGAGAAAATGATTCAATGACTCATTCAAGATACCTAAAATCATCTAATAGTGTACAAACTCTTTAGATAAAATAAAGCTCTATATTCTTGTGACCCAAATTTTTTTTTGAAAAATATAAAAATAAGTTTTATTAATAATACAAAATATTCGAGAAACATAAGATTCTAGAATATTGGATATATGATTCAAAAATTAGAGAATTTTAACCATGTGTTTCCATTTGATTGTGTGAACCGAAAATATCATGAAATTTCTACTGTTAAAGTAATATTTATACGGGCAAGACATATTTATATTCACAATAAACCTCTTATATTTATTTATATAAGGGGACTTAGTACCTTACGAAATCAAAAGTAGAACATTTTGACAAACTTTTTTCAATTCTTCATAAAACAACAATTTTTGCTCATTTCTGTATGAAACTTTGCCAGTTTGTGTAATAAAGTACATAGTTTAAAATATTGGGTCAAGTTTTGCTATTAAATTAATATATTTTCTTTTACAACATGAAATATACATACAAAAATTTGAAAAATAAATTAGCTTACCTTACGTTACCCGCAAGATAACTTTTGAAAGATGTGCAGTAGAACCATAATTCTTATACCAAATAAAAGCTAAATAATGACCTTATTCTGTAAACCTCAAATTTTAAATTTACCTTACATTAAAAAAATTGAAAAATTAAAAAAGTTATCAAGTTTGTATTTAGTAACTTTTTTTTCATGTATCATGTTACAAAATAAAATCTAATCATCTTATCAACAAAATTGAGGTTCACAGAATAAAGATTTACAAGTACATCACTCATGTAAAATTTTAAAGCTCTGCATGCAAAAGAATTTTTTTAATCCTGTGGGAAAGTGTGAAAATAGCAAACTGAGAAAAAGAGGTTTGTTTACATTGCATTACATAGAACAAGCCACTTTAGACATTTACATTTTTTGTTGCACAGGACGTAATAATTGTCGGATTTTGACGCGGTTTGTTTTAAAATGCTCCTAACATTCAGTACTATTTTTTAAAATCAAATTTGAGAAATCGAACTTTTCAAGGTGCAAAGGTACTAAGTCCCCTTAACAACAAATAATTTCAGATCTTATTTTAAATCTTACATAACCTGTGAGAAGTTTACTTTTCTATGCAACATATAATCATTTTTATTGTCAGATATTACGCAGAGTTCAGAAAACAACTAATTGACAATTTTTTTCAAAAAAGGACAAATTTCACTTGAGTTTTTAGTTTTATGAAATAAAATCAAAAGCATACTTAGAAAATTATAAATATATAAAGGATAAAACGCTAATTAAAAATATGAAAGTTGAACATTAATGATAATAATGAAATTAACAAGAAGGAATTTTTGTTTAATTACACATTTGTTTGTTTTCATGAGCAAACATCTTAATTCCACATGTAATTATTATTTTTGAAGGTATTATCAATTAAAATTTTTTATTTAATTAATTTTTGTAATTGATGAGTTTCAGATTTCATATTACTCTGTTTATTGAAATTTTTTAAGAAAATTTCAAGATTCGGTAATGTGAAACATTTAATTAAATACCAAAGCACATTATCTTTCAATTAAGACTTTAATTTGAATATTTAAAAAAATAATTTCAAGTAATAAACTAAGCAATTAGATAAAGATTTGGATTTATATTTGAATATTTAATTTTCATATCATTCAATTTTATTCCTTCAAGGAGCTACTGCTTATCCCATGATAAATATTTTTAACAAAATATTTATATCAATTATGTTTTTGAACATTTTCTTAGAAAATAGTTAACATCACAATTCAGTTTCTAGTTCCTGCACATTTTCATTTCACATTACTAAGCACATCTAAGCAATATAATGTATTGTTTCTGTCATGGAAGATTTATTAGTGATTTAAATCATTAACGTTTTGTTCATTTATATAGTTCTATTATTCATGATGTGTTTAAAACTAAGATTTGACAAACAAACCTGGTGATTACAAAAACTGTGTTTTATTTGCTTATAATTAAATGTCGTATCAAAAGCTTTGAATGTTTTAGAAGAAAACACAAGATTAAATGTCTGAAAGGGTGTTGAATTTCTTGCAATGAAATTGCTAAACTTTTTTTAGGGTAAGAGTGAAGGATTTGGAAAAATAATCCAATCCTCTCGAAATTTTTATGTAAATTATCCAATCGAGAAGTAAGCAAACAAAAAACCAATTTTTTTAAAACACTTTCGCTCCCAGAAGACTTGTTTCTTTTAGAGGCAAACATCATTGCTTCAGCGGTGATAATTAAATACTGTTACTGTTTAAGAGTGGCCTTATTACTTCTACAAAAGATTTAAAACACTCATCAGTTTGTTGTTGACATCCTGAGACTGTTTGTGTCACTATTCATGATACGTCATAACTTGGTCATTTACCAACTTAACAATGCTTAGATCTTATATGGTTCGCGTATCTGAACTATTAAAAATTTTACATCCCTACCTTTCTGTAACTAATCACGTATTTGATATGTTTGGTATAGATATGTGGAGTATTTCTATTTCTGTTCGCGTCCATCATATTGATATTAAAACTTATCCTCTAAGGACAACTTCATTTCCTCAAATAACATATTTAAAGTAATCTTGAAAGAACTTTTTATATTTTTTTAAATCAAAATATGATGCTTTCCAGTTCACTGTCTCTCAACGCCAATTCCAATAATTTCCATTAAAATATGAAATTTCTAGTTTACTGGATACTCGGGTTCAAGATGAATATTTAATACACAACAGATGCAGTTTCAACCAAGCAGTTCCTTTTTCTTGTAAGATCAATTTCTTTACATACAAATATATTCCGTGCACAATTCAATTTCCCCTCACTACTGCTACTCTTCTACCTTCTTATTCTATTCTCCACTTTTTTTTCTATGAAAGTTTAATTACGTTTCATTTGGTTGGACAGTTGATGGAAACAAATATAAAATCAGAAGTATACCCAGATGTTAGTTAAGGGGAAGTTCGCGAATAGCCCCTGTTTATGCTAGAATTAAAGTACCTCAAAGTATTGAAATTCTAGAATATCAATTGAGAAATAGTTAAAAGTTCTATTTCATGACGATATTATAGCTGTACGTTATTATTTATTTAACCATTTACCTCATAGATGACACAGATTGGGTAATTACTGCTTAAATCATTAAAAAAATGACGTCATTGATGCCCTATCTCACCTTAAAATTGTAATCGTTTCTTTATCAATGTATTCATTTTTCTCAGATTATATTTTTATAGAAATATGCACTCTCTTGAAGTCTTTTACTTTCTTCAGATGATTGTATTTACAAAATAAACATACTTCAAAAAAATTTTAAAAAATGATAATTTTTCAATACGTGTTAAGAAGATTAGTTCTTTGATACATTTAAAATATCTAAAGGTACTGTTTTAAAATTCAAACTTAATATCTTGAAATTTTTCTTAGCTTATCATCCAGTGCTTTCATTGTCATTCTAAAAAACAAATTATTAAAATATACATAAAAAACTACCGAAGCGTAAGCAAACATAAGAATTTGAACTTTTGATACATGCTAAGCATTACAAAACACTAAAGATCCTGACCTATTTTTTGCCTTGAATAATTTTTCAACATTTCTAAGCTTGAAATTAATATATTGTAAGACTTTCTGAGAAGATTAATGTACAAAATTTGGAACAATTAATCTTCTCAAATGACCCTTATGTGTCTAAGAGAATTATAAAAATACTCTATATATTTTTACAAAATGCTTTGAAGTCACTTTTTTGATAAACGATGCAATAAACTGTAAAAGAGTGGCTTTAGATGGATATTTTTTAGTTTACATAAGGAACCTTAAGCTTTATCTTTAACCATTTTTAATTCGTATTTTTTAATTAACCAATACAATTTTTGCTATTATTTTTCTGTTCATAAACTAATAAAGAAGCCTCTAAATAAGCAATTTATTGTTAAAAAAGTATTATGAATAAACTCTTATTTCTGAAAAAAGTCATAAACATTATGCCATAATTTTAATATTGTTATACGGTTTTTTGTAAGACTTTACACTCAATATAAAAATATATCTATTGCATTAGAATGTATTGTTATCACGAGTCAATCCCTTTTACAGAAAAAAATAATAATTTCATTTTACATTTAATAAAATACAGAAAATTTGACGCTAACTTTTATCAATACTTTTTAAAGTATTATTGTGAGATATATTCTGCTTATAGAGTAATACATAATAATTCATTACATATCAGTTTTGTCAATGTATCAAAATCTTAAGGTATCATTGCTATTCAATTCTATAGATATTTTTTTTATATCAAAAGCCTCGTGAATATTTTAAAGGATGCTTAATTTTTTTCTCGCAAAAGAAGATATTTATGATAAAAGAATAGTTATATTAAGACTGCTACTTGCAACAATCAATTGAAGATTTCATTTCATTCGATTATTTATTAACTTCGCTATTAGAAACAACACAAGTACTTTAATAACTCATGATATACAGAAAAAGCATCAAATTACAATCTACAAGTATATTTCTTTTATCGATAAAATGTGGCATGTCTAAACATAAACAGTCAGTGAATTTCAAGTTGAATAGCTTCCGTTTCAATATATTTAATATGATTTATCGTTAGATTACTAATGTAGGTAATATTTACGAACATTTTATACAAAATAAAGCAAGACATTTGAAATTATAATTCATTATATTCATTAATAATATTACATTGTCAATCAAGACATATAAAATCATACTTAAAGCTACAGTAATTTTAGAAACTGTAATAAATAAAATGTCAAACCTTCCAAAAGGAAACAGAAAATATATTAAAACATTTTGTTGTATTAAATTTATTTTTGTCAGATTCTTGAATTGAATTTTGATTAAGTATTTTTCGAATTATAAAATGTATTTCATATATTTACATGATTACAATATAATACATTACCAGTAATTTTTAGATAGTTACAATAACTCTCCAATATCTTAGATTCTTTAACCATTTACGATAAGTAGAGAGATATTCCAATGTTAGTGCTGATATTCTTAATTCTAGGAGAAATAATAAAATCAAATGATGGAATGGAATTAAATTAGAATAGAGGGGTGCTGCATTAAAGAATTTTGTACGCATTGGTAGTGAAAGGAACAATTTGAATGAACCATTTTAAGACTGTTAAAATAAACAGCAATTCTAACGTTATTGATGCATGCTGTAAAATTTAAATGCTTCATTTTTGAAAAAAAATAATGAAATAGACTTACACATTCAAAGGCAGAATAAAAATATTTCAATCAAATAAGGAGTCATTATGTTTCAGCTTAATTATAATTCTTTGAGTTATTCATGTTTATACTAAAAGATATGTAATCATTTAAAAATACGCTTAAGTGATATTAGAAGATTTAAAATTGCTCAATATTTTCATTTTGTCTTTAAAAGTATATATATATATATATATATATATTAAGTTAAATCGCTTTCAGACACTAATGAATTCCAGATAATTGGGAGTTTCATGTCAGTTTGCTTCTAGGTATTACTTTTTGTAATTAAATATCATTTAATTGAGTAATAGTTTTAGATTTGCCAATACATAATATTACTTTAAGTAGAAGTAAAACATTGCTTAGCACTTTCGTGATAGTATTTGTTCGTCTTTAATTTGACGAAAATTTCATTGTGTAAAAAGTTATGTGTAATGCTAATGACTTCATGAATTAAATTGTATATTTAAATATAGCTTTGTAACATTTCATCTCTACTCCTTACGGTAAACAGCGAACTCACACTGCTTTGCGCCATAAAGTAGTGTCTATATCAACTCGTGTGACATTTACTGCAATTAGAAGGCCAGGCATTATACATGAGATGGAATTGAAACCTGCATTATATAGTACATCAGAACATTATAAATAACTCAGTCACTTCGAGTCCAAACAGCTGGTGTCTACATTTTGTAACCATGCATTGCTTAGGGGCATAGGTTTCAATTAGTATTAAAGAAATTAAATGAAATATTGAATTAGTTTAACATAGCACCAGAATGAAACAAATTATCTAAATAACGATTAACTTTTTTTTTCAATATCGAAAACTCAATTTGTGTAACTTCCAAATTAATATTAAAGATAGAGGCGTATTTAATGTATTAATTAGTGTTAATCAGAAGTTTTTGAAATAAGTATCAAATATAATACTGAAAAAAGATAATAAAGTATTCTCAAGTTATTAAGAAAACAACATCAAAGGGTCTTTGTTACCTATACATACAAAAAGAAGAAATATATATGCACTTTCTTTGTAAACCTCTCTGGAGAAATATTCATATAAATTATGCTAGTTTTATTTTAATTTTGATGGAATATTTTACTTAAAAAATCTTAATTTTTTCGAAACTAACTTTACAAATGTTTAGAGCTTAATTTTGTAATTATACTATACAAATCCCTTTGGAAGTATTGCATCAATTTTTTTATATTAATAAATCCAATTTGTCCAATCCATTTTTCCAATCCATTTGTGTTCCAATTTGCAAATGATTTAAACATGCTCAATTGACAAGTTCGAACTGGTTTTCGATCAATAGCATCAAAATGGCAGATATGCTTCCTTTCATTTAAAGCTGAATCCGTACGCTGCTTCCATTGACAAGATCTTTCACGAATACTCACAATCAGAAGTCCTACGGAGTCCAAATAATAGGAGGCTGGGCAGTCGTAAAATTTTTCAAAACTATCTGATTATCTCCAGTGTGGGCACGAAGTAACCCTACAAGGGTTGGGAAATGAGAAGTGGTGCATCATCTTGTATGAAGCCAGTCCTAAGCTCTATCATTCTAAAAATGTAGGGATAACTTGCTGCTAAAGAAGGTAACACTAATGGGTATCCATAACAGAGCTCTTTGAGGTACAAGGGGAGTTATCTCCAACTACTCCTAGAACACTACTCCGTACAGTTATGTAATGAGAATGTAGAAACTCTTCACACGGAACATTAGGACCTGCAGTACCCCATAAGTGATAGTTCTGAGTATTTCTTGCATCTTCTTGGGTAATATGCACCTCGTTAGATTACAAAATGTTTCAAGGCTATGCATTGTCAATGGTAATTAAGGTCAAAATATTCTAGAAAATTGAGTGCGCTTGCTCAAGTCTGTAAGGTTCAGCACTTGTACAACGTGATTCTTGTATAGATTCTACTTTACAATGGATCGAAAAATCTTTTCTACTGTAGATCGAGGGATAAACAAATCACTTGACACCAATCGAGAACTTCACGAAGAATAATTGGAACCAAATGCTTTTTCAGTCATAATAAGAGAAACTTCTTTCAATATTTTTTGAAAGCCATTTTCATCATCTTCCTTGTGGCACAACCAACACCCCAGCCCCTTCAAATTAGCTAGCGTCGATGTGCGCCATTTTCGTAAGCCTTTCCAGTTTCGATATTATCATAGTATAGTTGAAAAATTAGTACAGTTGTGATAAAACAACTTCCCCAGTAACTTACGTTTTTCCTTCTTAAACGGCATAGTACAGGATTATTTTGTGTAACAGTACTGACATTTTAACCATTTCAAATTTGCATCACGTCCTTCCTTCTACAAGAACACCACTATCTATCGGTTGAAATTTAAATTATTGTTTTTTATTGCAGATTTACTATTCCTGTGATCCATATAACACAAATAAAAAGTTTCATAGGCATTGATCCATCAGAGAAGAGACTCTCTCTTTCACTGAATATATATATATATATATATATATGTGTGTGTGTGTCTAAATATAGGATACTTTAATTATAACCAACCTGTATTCATGTATATATATAGTATATAAATATATATGTGTGTGTCAGTTTGTATATGTATATGCAAGTTTCATTGCAGATTTTAGCAACAGTTTTTGTTTTTGGGAATTCCTGTAGTTTGTATTCTCAGAGAGAATTTACTCAAAAGCAACACATCTACTGCAGGTATTTTAATACTGTATTTAAAAGTGTGGATATCATATATATGAATTCATAGTTACACCAACTCTTTAGTTTGCTTTGGAATATCTTATAAACCATTATTTTTTTTAATTATTGAAATGCTTAATATTTTATTGTGAGATATATTACAAGCTTACCTTACAAATAAAAGGATTGAAAATTTAATTTTTTGTTTAGTTGTTATTCATTTTCCTCTTTTTGTTAGGTACGAGTACTATATTAGAAAAAAATAAATTAGTTTTAAAATAAATTTTAAAAGTAGTTTGAGAATTTAATTGGTGCTTTATAAAAAAATGTATCTATTAATTCATTGCATCAAAATATATTAAAAATCCTAAAATAATTATGAATTTTTAAACACATTTACCTGATATTTTAATGTATAAGTGGAATTATTCCTGTTTTAACAAAGAAAGCATACTGGTTGAAAAGAAATGTTTCTGAAACATTTTGTTAACACTTTTGCTTCTAGCATTCACGAAATAAAAAAGTTCGCTAACCTATTGTAATCATTTTTAGTACCACAGACCAATACGTTCATCTGCGATTCTTCTTTTGTTCTCATACTCCTCTTTATATTTCTTGCAGTGTTTTTCTCTCCTCTTCTTTTTTTTTTCCTTTTTTGTATGGGAATATCTTTATAGAAGAAGCATTTATTTGAAGAAAAAATAAGTTTATGTGCAATTAATTTATTTTTATTAGACACCATTTGGAAATGATACAAAATTTCTGTTTTTCGAGAATTTTCCACAATTACAAAGATAATTAAGCTAGATCAAATAAAAAGGAAGGTATGTTAGTGTTAGTTTGAGACATAAAAAAAACCAATAATAAAATGTAATAAAAGGTGCTTGACGCTTATTAGTGCCAAAATAAATTAATATTTTTATGAAAGAAGATAAACAAAATTTCGTAATTAAACTTAATATTCCACAATTTAGCAAATTGCACATAAAATTTAAACCGTATCCACTTGTGAACATTTTATGAATTTTTGGTGTTATATTTAATTATGGTAAATGGAATATAGGCAATAAATTACAAGAAAGGAATAAACCAGAATTCAATGCAAGTATTTAATGTAAATTATAATTATTCAACACATTTTACCATATTTAAATATTTTTTTTTTTTTTTTATCTTAAAGCAGATCAATTTTTGATAGCACATACATTTACAAATGTTTTTTTTTGGCATGATTTTAATTAATATTTTAAATTCCAGAATTAGAATGCTATAATTAACTTTAGTTACTCATGCATGCAAATTATACAATTATATAGCAAATTTTGAAATGAAACGTTCCCGGTATTTTAATATTAATGCAATAAATACATTTACTTAGCTTAAAATAGGATTAAGTATCTTTCAAATTAATTGTTTACTATGCACTATTTGTGTAAAGTAGACTAAAGCAATTTATAAAACTTTATTTTAATTTAAAAGATGTATTTTAAAATATGAGCATTACAAAAATAAAATTCTTAAGAATTTAGAGAGAAATATTTCATCATTATTTGTTTTCTCAAAACAAAATTAACAATTCGCTAATGACCCAATTTATGAAAAATTAACATCTCCATAATTCTTTCAAATAAAATATTACTGTATTGACCTTCTACATTTAATCTTGGTTTTTAGATATTTCATTATTTTATAATATTTATATTTAGTTTACTTAATAAACAATGAAATTTGTTGAAAGACTAGATAATTTATTCTTTCTTAAGGCGTTATTTATTTTTTTTTAATTTGAGATACGTCTACTTAAAAATAATATTGAATGTCTTTCTTAAAACATGAGGAAGCAGAATAGACTCTAAGCCTTCAAAAATACATTTACAACCATGATTTTTTCCTTAATTGATATGTCGAAAGAAGGATCATTTGGTGAGATTAAGATGATTCAATCATGCTCCAAAGTAATCCAACAATGATGTTTTTCCTTAGTAAATTTTTAAAAGGCCACTTTTATTCTCTTTCTGTTTCAGCGTTTTTTCTTTTGGATATCAGAAATTTATTATATGCATATAAATTTTCTTGACTCTCTTCAATTATCTTTTCACTTTTTGCTTCATTTCGAGCAAAGAACTTATTCGGTTAGTGACTTCTTTTTTTGTAAAGCTTAACATTATTTTCTTCCATTTCTCTAGTGTTTTTTTTTTCTTTTGATGGATAAAATACATAAAACTTTCATTTTTTTCAGTATTGGGTTGTTTCAACGATACGTTCAAGTTGTAAGCCCTTTCGGTCATGCAGATGATACAGAATACTTTTGCACAACTTAAGGCGTAATTTTAAACAAAAATGATGATGAAAGTAAGTGGAAAATAAATAATTAATAATTATTGTTTTGCTTTCTATAGTTAAGTTTATATGATAAAAACCGAAATTTTTATATATTTTAGTTTCCAGTTTACTTTTTCATACAATATTTTTTTCCAAAAAGTATTGGATATAAAATATTATTATGTTTTTAGAGAAGTATAACATTTCAGAAAGGAAACTCCTACTAAAAAGATATATAAATTAGAATTCATGATGTAGATGAATTATATTTTTATTTATAATTATGAATAAAATAGCAGATATTGAGCAAAAATGGCACAAAAATTACGCTCTATAAGAATTCTAAAGAACTTCTAAATTTTATTTCCTAAACATAATACCTGAAAATGTTCATATATATAATTATTTTCAACAATATTTCCTAAGTTATACCTATTCAAGGATACACATTAAGAATGATAATGATTCTTTTTTCTTTTTTAATTTTCAATAAAATTAGCGATATACTGAGTGATAAAGGCATAACAATTACGTTCAATGAGAATTCTAAGCAAAACCTCCTATATTTTATTTCCTGAACATAACAAATGAAAAGCTTCACAAATATAATAATACATAACGATATTTCACATATTTTAACTAGTCAAATATCCGCATTAAGGAGCATTAAGAAGTGCTAAGGAACTATATTGTTTTAAAATATTTTAATTAAAATTTCGAAATGTGGATGTACATAAACCATAGTATGTGTTGAAACATTATCTGCCCTGTAATAATTTGATATGTATGTGATAAAAAGGAATTTTTTTGGGATATTTTTATAATTTCTCGAGATAGATACAATATAATTTTTCTTTCCATCTCTGTTTGAGGAGTAATTGGACCACGTTTTCTTACTAGATTATAAATTCCTGCATACAAATCCTCTGTGGAATACACAATACTCTTTAAGCAACTTCAATCATGTATTAATTACTATCATGATTTTTTTTTTAATTAGACTAGTTGAAAACCTTTCTTTGATTTAGTGAAGTGAAAGTTACATTAACAGATTCTTACGCATTAATTGCGATTATTATATATTTATTAAATTTATTTTCCCATGAAGTAAATAAATATTTTAAGTTCTAGAACTACGTATAGTTATAATAGAAGAACTTATATCATAAATTTCATTATCAGTTATATTTCTTACATTATTATATTCTTCATGATTATTTACATATTATAAAATTATCTTAAGATTTGTAATCAGTATGTATATAT
>BMAW01054170.1:0-37970 GCA_019974015.1 Nephila pilipes
ATAAGAATGTGATTTTGCAATGATTTAGGAATGATCTTTTTGTAGGAATTCTTAGATTTGTGTTTTGATGATTGTGTTATGTTAAAGAATTTCTTTGTTTCATGTGTGAACCTTTTTGAGTCTATAAGAGTTAAGCATATTCTATGAAAATGAGAATATCGAAAGGAGAATTAATATTTTAAATGTGTAAAAAAATTAAAAAAAAAAGGAGGAAGAAGAAAAATTAATATTTACAACTGTATGAATTAACATTTATGAGGATACAGATGTTCAATGTTTTGAAGTATGAAAATAGTAATTTGTTAGATATGAGTACTTTTTAAATTTGCTTATGTGGTAATCGATGCTTGAAATTATATTTGATAAGAAAAATATGTGTATGAGTTCAATATTTTGAAATATGAATTTTGTGTTGATATCTTGATATGAATATATGAATGTGTTTATGTAATTTTTTTTTAAAAAAAGAGAGGTGATGTGTATGTAAGCACGCTCACGCTAAAAGATGTTGAGAAGTAGTATTTTAAAGTGTTTTGGTAATTTTAGTATTTTGTTATGAAAGAGAAATAATATTTGAACTGTATGATAACTAAGATTTTAGTTTTGAAGCCTTAAATTAGAATTACTACTTGATAGGAATGAAAGATAATTTGTAGTGAAATGTAGATATAAGGGTGATCATGTAAAATGATTTGTGCATGATTATTGATATTTTATCTGTATACGGTAATTGATATCTGCTATTTTAAATATTTAAAGAATTTAAGTATTGATGTTTGTCTATAGTTATGGATATTTGCTATTTTAAGTATTTGAAGAATTTAAGTATTGATGTTTGTGTATAATTTGATATTTGCTATTTTAAGTGTTTGAGGAATTTAAACATTGATATTTTGTGTATGATTATTGATATTCGATATTTTAAGTATTTGAGGAATTTAAGTAATGATGTTTGTGTGTAATTATTGATATTTGCTATTTTAAGTATTTGAGGAATTTAAACATTGATATTTTGTGTATGATAATTAATGGTTTTAAAGTGTATCAGTTATTAATGATTTTTGTGTTAATTGGAACTGCACAATTGGGACAATTGTATATCAGGATGGCCGAACTGTTAACTTTCCTACTTAGAGCCTGCCTCTAGAGGGCGTTCATTTGTAAAGGGAGAGAGTGTGATGTCACACGATCCCCTCAGACGGACCTGACCGAATCTCCGAGAGGAGCTGTTGTAAACGAGCGTAGCAAGTGATGTAATAAATATTGTTGTTGTTATACAACCCGATGTGTTTTTTGTCTAAGGACAACCGTGAACTGAAATCTGAGGTGATCATTAGTAATAGCTAGTTTTAGTTAGTAGATAGTTAATGTGTATTTAATATATAAGTATTGACGATGTATTTCTAAATTATGGCATATAGATTTTAAGCAACCGTAGTTAAACTTATAATGTTTTTTTTTTCTCGCATCAATGGCTTCAAACACAACAACAAAAAAAAAACCTTTTCCAAAGAATATCTTCGAAGTAAATATGTAAGTCAGATTTAAAGCGCAATCCGAGGGATCCTGTAAGATAAAAAAATAGAAGCGAAAAGAGGTAAGAAATAGAGAGATATTTGGGTCGTTCTGAAGATGTAATTTTAAGTAAAAAAGGTCAATAAATTGATAATTTTTTAAGAAATTAAAAAATGTGAACGTGTTTATTTTTTAAACTTTATTTAACTTTCTGTTTGTTTAATGAAAAAAAAATAATAAAAAGGTAGAAATGATATATCAAATGATATGTCAAATGAGACATCAAACAAAGGAGAGTAAAAATCTAATTAAACTATTCAATTAAAATATAGCATTCAACATTCCATACTATTGCATTTTATGCTATTGTATGTACTCAGCCACACAGTTTGAATTAATGCAACAATGCAAATAAAATACCAAAATATAATAACTAATGTCCATAAAAATTTAATTCGGAATAATTAAAAAAAATTAAATGCATCTATAAACTTACATAAATATTGAATATAAAAATGAAATGGTTAAAAGTTTATGCAAGTAATTATAGAATGTTAATGATCGAAACGAAATCATCAGATTTTATTCAGAGTAAAAATTTTATAGACTATGTTCTATATTAAGAGTAAGGAAATGCCTTTTATTTTAAAGTAATTCATCTGAAATAAAACTGTTAAGCTTAACTTCAGGACTTAATAAGTCCATTATTATAATTTTTATTTTGCAAATTTGAAAATCAGTTCAATATGTCTATTCACCATATTCCGGTAATTGCAAGAACAGAAGAAAAAACAATAACAAAAAGGGCAATTTAAGCTATTGCAATTTTTGAAAAATAACAAAATTGTATTAGAAAGAGTTCAATATTAAAGTAAAGAAATACATTAAAAGATTTAATTCACCTTAGATTTGTGGAACGAATTACTTACGTATTATCGAACCAGGATCTGAAATAAAATAAAGATAGTAAAAAAAGAATTTGAATTACAAAAACGGTTTTTTTCCCCTTCTTTATATAAGTTATTCAAATTTAAAAAATTATAATAAAAATATCCAGTAAAATTCTTATACATGAATTGTTTCATTTGTAAAACAATTATGCGTCAATGCGGAATATTGCTAAAAATATTTTTTCACTTGCATCAAAGTAAGTTTTCTCTAAAGCAGGGATCAGTTTTCCGTACTGGCGATTTAATTTTCACGTAATATCTTTTCGATGATGCAAGCTAGCATCATTTTTCGTTCAACCGAAGCTCATGGGCAATTTTTCTCAAAACCCTCTGCTTTTTTACTCATTAATTCATAGTAATTCCAGTATCGGGTTCGCTGAGGTTTTATTTTCAAGCCACGTTCTTTCATATATACCTGAAGAGATATTAGTTGTTCCATACCCTATTGTTTTATACGGTATTTTTTATTCATATTATCAATTCACAATTAACCAGATGAAATGCTTCGGATAATGTAAAACGAGATTTGGATTCGTTACTAAAATTTGAATCCAAATCCAAAAACATTTAATATGTGGGTTTAGAATCATATTGCTCGAGTAATCCTCAAAATTGAAACATCATTTTTGAGTCATTTTCAGGAAAAAAAATTATTTCGGATAGAGAGAAAAATTGAGTTAAGAATTATGTTTAACAATTCCTTAACATGTAAATACTTTGAAGGAAATATTTACTTGTTAAGGAATTGCTTAACATAAGTGTTTGAGTATATTAATGTTTAGAGTTAAGTAAAGTTAATATATGTCTTAAAAGTAATGATTAAAGGAAACATAGATCGGGTTTTCTAAAAATTTAGAATTATAAATAATTTTTCTTGAATACGTGTTAAATATCATTTACTTTCAAATTTATAGTAAATGTAACCCTATTTCTTCATAAGTGCCTCCATTTTATGGGTTAAGGCTACCATTTATTAGTCATTTTGACTTAGTTAACATTATGCCAATCATAGACAGGGTGTTTAGAAACTCATGGGCAAAGGTAGATAGCAAACGGTGAGTAGCTAGAACCGTTATTGTTACATGAAAGAACGAAACACAATACCAAAATGGATAAAGGAAGTACTAAATTATTGTATAAACAGCATACGTGGTAAAATTACAGAAACTGTTCAAAACAGCTACCACATGTGGTAATACAGGTATTATACCTGAACGATGTAGCGAGCAACTCACTTTTTCAATCATACCTCTTGTAAAAATCCAGGTATGGTTTGTAGGTACCTGTTGTAAAAATGTCAGGTATGCTTTGCCGTCCATTCGAAATGACAGGAATTTGGGCAATCAAATAGTAAGCCACAATTCCAAGCAATTAAGCTGAAACCTTTGTAATGCGCTTGATTACATATTTCATACTGTACATTCATGAAGGTTATATGTATTCGAAAATAAAAAAAAAATGATAGCTCATGCAAAACCCAAAGTGCCAGTTCGACATGTGGTGAATAATCTGCAGGTATCAATCATTGCACTTTCTGTACATGGTAGGGGTGTAATTCTTATTTTCGTAGTACTCTTCAAACAATTGAGTAGGGCTTCCGTACACTCTTGTCACACTCTGTATCATGCAGGCGTGTCACAAAGGATCCCGTTTCACCCAGATACAGATGCAATCGGTAGAATATTTTTTAATCTGGAAACTCTTCCATTACGGTCTTTCGGCTTGCAGAGCATTCCCATTTGCAAGACCATACGAAAATGTATGTCCGGATTTATCTTGATTACTGCATGTAGCCCTGCCTTCTGAAAATAAAAGTTAAAATGACGTTGCGTAAGAAAACTCGCGCTTTGGTCATTCCATTGCAGATTCTTCTAGTGGCTCAGTGTTATCTCTCCGCCTTGCATTTCATGGTGAAAATTGCTTGTGCTCCATGTTTTCTATCACCCATTAAATTTTACTAGTGAGTTTCGAAACGCCATGTATAGAATTTCTATTTTCCCATAAGAGACGTAGATTATTTTATTTATTTGGATACAACAAAGTACATCCGAAAGAACAAAAATAATGAATATTTTTAAGGAACTACATTTTCTTGCCAGTTTTTGAAAATAGTTTACAGTATTTTAAACAGAAAAACCTTCAACCGAATCTTTTGAATAGCCAAAAGATTATATTCAAAAATCGGAAAAAAAAAGTTAATTCTACAGAAGCGTTCGTTATTCAATGTTCTTTCCAAAAACATCTTAATCATTAAGACCTATGCAATAGTATGAATTTAAAGAGGAAAGTAGAAGCACCGTGGTACTAGGATTATGATCTTGAATTCAAAATAGCTGGTAGACGGGAGCCTTAAGTAATAAGAATCTATTTCAAAATGTTTTTTTATCCCCCTAAATCAGTATCAATATTTTCTGTTTAAAAGAAAGTATACTTCATTATTATATTACTGAGGATAAACTGGATAAATATATTTCTTCGAAAGAGTTATTGATTCCTATTTCTCTAAGTTTACGTGCAGATGCACTAAGAAAAGTTGCCGAATGCGGCAATCATATAACACATTACAACATAGAATTCAAACTATGGATTTAAAATTTTTAGTGTTTTGATTCATTATACTTTCAGAAATACTTAATATAAAATTTAGAATAAATAATAACATAATTAATCCAATGAATAATAAATAATGAGACTAAAATAGTGAATTTAGAGTTTCCGGGGAGCAAGAACCCGTGCTATCTGTTAAGAAGTCTAATTTTTGTATACTAAATATTTGGTTCAATATATAACGTAATATGGACACCTGATACCACCAAATCCAGCCAACATCAAAGATCTCAATTAAATAGCAAAATAACTATCATGCTAAGAGCAAATTAAGTTGCAGATAAAAATCACAGCTAAGAGGAATTTTTTTTCCCCCATTTTTGAACAAAAAAGAAAAAAAAAAGTTTCAAAGCTTACCTTCTCTTTTATACTGCCAAATTAATTATATTTAAAAACCAAAAAATGGATGAAATATTATAAATGAGAGTGAATATAAATGTGCAAAACGGTTTTGAGCAAACAGTCTAATGGCTCACCAATAGGCAATTCATCCAAAATATCTTTCGTGCAGATTTCAAGTGCAAAGAAAATAAACAATGGAAATTTGTCACACTTCTTTTTTTGAAAATGTAATTTTTATCTATTCAAAGGTTTTTGAGGGATGTTCTTTTACAAAAAAAATACACTCTTGACTTAAGCTGGTAGTGTGTTATATTCGTAATACACGCCATATATTTTGCAAGGAAAATCGCATTCTTCAACTTAAGTAATTAGGCTTGATGAAATCATAGTCAATATCTATATTTATTTTTAGGTCATGTTTTTACCTTTTAGTTTACCACTCTAAGAAAAATGCACTGAAATTATAATTTTAAAAATTTGCAGAGAAGTATGAACGTAGTATGCAACACTCTAAACACAATTATAATTTCAAATTATTTTTTGATACTATGATTAAAATTTCCGATAATTTTTTATACAAATATCGTACCTAAAATTTGTGAATATTTATTAGAAAAAAATTGTGTTCACTTTATAAGAAAAGCGTTATATAATGTGAAAATTAATTAATGAAAAGAATAGATTTTTTTTTTCGAAAATCTTATAAATATGCATTTTTATAAAATCACAAATACTGATATTTTTATGTACCGAAACGCTTGTTTATAATTTTAAAATTCCATTTTTCTAATGTTTTATTTTTGAATTATTCATAAATAACACATTTATTAATACCGTATAAGTCCCTCAATTTCTAACAGAAAACAAATGCAAAATATGAAACATTTTATCATCTCAGTTACCTTAAGAATTAAAATATTTACCAAAAGCGAAAGTGAAACTAAGTTAAAATGTTTTCAGAAACGCAACGTTTTGAAGTTTGTGTCATCATTTCAATTGATAAATCGATTTTTTTCCATTACCATTGTTGTCAAGACAGCTGTAGTTCACTATCATTATATCGTAGTTGTATTTCACAGAAGTTATAAAACACCTGATGAAAAAAAGCTTTTATTTTAGAAAATATTTCTTCCTTGCATTTCTGAGGATTAATACAAAGTTATGTTCCCACATCATATTACGTTGGTTTATTCCCACATTGCAGTTCTGCATCAATTACGGATTTGAAAAGTATTTCAGCATTTTCAAAAAGAAAGGAAAGTTTAAAATTTTTTGACACTCTTCAGGAGCAGTAAAATAGAACACTTACCGACTGAATCATGTAACGGCTGGAAAGGATTTATATAGAATGAAATAATTCGATATAAAAACCAACGTTTTTAAAAATAACGTTTTTATATGGTAGCAAAGTTTATTAAAGAAAATTATTGAAATATTAGTTAAAACTGTTAGTTATTTTTAACTTTAAAATTTACTTAAAAAGATACATTTGTGAGCATATTAAGAAATTCATAATACTCATAAAATCAAAACATGCATTTGAAAGTTTGTAAGTCATTCTATTAAAATATTAATTAAAACTTATCGCAAACGTCTAAATATTGCATTGTTAGGCGAGTACGAACGATTCCCAAAATTTCAAAGCTCTAGCTTGATGGGAAGTTGGTTAAATTAACGATCGAAAATTTGATGACACACACACACACACCAAGTGAAATTCAGAAAAACGTTTTAAAAAAGCGTCCTACCCGTGTCTTCAAATAATGTTGCATCATAGATTAAAAGGATTCTTGTCACTTTTCACAGGACGGGAAATAATGAATGTCAATCACGAAGGCAATTTACATTTAACGGATCCCTGCGCTAACGAGTGCGTGACAGATATTTTAGTGTTTTTTTAGTAGTCTTAGAGGTTCTCGGAGGAGGATGTTAGAATGGGTGGGTGCAAAATTGAATTTGTATGTTGGCAGACAAAGAAAAAGCAATATCGTGAATGAATAAGTAGAATGTTATGGGGAAATTAATACATAGACAAATATCGCATACGTAAATTAGCAATTTTATTTACAAGAAGTTAATTTTGATACAGCAATGTAAATGTGGATGGATCAATAGTTTAAGTAGGACCACAACTATTGCACTGATTAAATCAACAGTGCTTCCCTATGAATTACTGAATGAATAAGGGTGTCTAATGCACTTAACATCCTTACCCCACATTCGGGCTAGGTAATATGATGCAAAAGGCAGCCAATCACTTCTGAAATATTCACATTTGGTCAAATACCTAACTAATGAAGCATTTGCGTGAATTGCAGTGCTTGTCTGCGATTGATCGAAGTGGGTCTTCGCTCATTGTCTTGCTTGAAGGCAGCATTTTCAAACGAAAAATTCCAATGGAGGCACACTTCACTTAAGTCACATATGTCATCTTCGTGCCTCTTTTACAAACTAAAGGGGATCGGCTACCTATGGTAATGGAACTCCCCAAAAGTTATATCGTGTTGTCGAACAATAGGATGTTCAACATGCCACTTTAACCTTTTCGGGAATAATGTACCATATAAACATCACTAGCGATCGTCGTTCAAGGCCGAAAGTACCAAATACGCATTACTGGAGAATGAGTTCAGAGGCCGAAAGATGCCTACTCGCATTTTAAGGCGTAACATTCTCCAAAAATCTCTAGATAGCGTCCTGTGTCCATTACGTTTGAATTAAATAGTTGTTTCACTTTTTTGACCTTCAATTTCTTAACAGTCTGTCTTAATTTGGTATTTTCTTCATCAGCGGTTGTGGGAGGGGAGGGAAAGCAAACTGTAAGCAAACTGAACTCGGCATTTTAAACTCCCACCTGATGTACATTCAGGTCTCTGGTTTTTCTCTGAATGTTTTTATTGGTTTTTGCTATGTATATTTTATTACGTTCTTTTTAAAGTTTTCAATTTTGGATATTAGAAAGCTTTGATTATCAGATGAATATACTCTCAAATTCGACGAACCAATTGATGGGAAGAGGGTGATTAATTTTCTAAAAGGAATATTTCTAGTGATTCTTATGCAGACATTTTGTTAGAAACGGACTAAATAGGACTTCGCATTTCTCCGTGCTTCTATAATTGCCCCACTCGGCCTTCACATTAAATTTTGATACTTCTTGTAAATAGTCTTGTAATTTTTTTTTTCATAATTTTAAAGTTTATTGATGTGTTTCGTTAACAAACCTTTGTAATAACTTCAATAGCACTTCTGAAAACTATTTTTCAAAGAAAGCACTTCTTTATATTTATTTTTCTGTAAATTAAAGAAAATAGATTATTAAAAATATTACTTTCAAAATATATAACAGCTTATGTAACAATCTATACTTTTTCTAGAAATTATAACATTAGGAAGCAAATTTTTTATTTTGTGACTTATTTTCTAAAGTGAGGTTGCGAGAACTAAATTCTCCGACCGTGAAACAGTTCCTGTCGATTCTTCTCCTTCCCCAGGGAACGCCCTATAACAAGGCGTGTCATCCTGAAAGGGTTAATAGCTGTGGCTTACAATATTTTGCTCATACAGATCGAATAATATTCATAATAAATTTTATCCAGATACATCTCGTTTAGTAATGATTAAAACTTTACTACGTCTCCTCGTATTTATTGATCTGCAATAGTTTATACAAATAACAGATCAATTGAAAAGTCCGCGGCCTACCATAGTAAAACACATTTTTTTGGCAAAACTAGTTTTTTTTATTCAACATAATTCCCTTCAAAGACGATGCACTGATTTTAGCGAACCTCCAACTTTTCGATACCCTTTTTGTAGTACGATTTGTCCTTTGATTCAAAATAAGTCTCAGTTTCGGCGATCACCTCTTCATTGGACGAAGATTTCTTCCCAGCGAGCATTCTTTTCAGATGTGAGAACAGGAAATAATCACTGGGGGTCAGAACTGGAGAATACGGTGGATAAGGAAGCAATTCGAAGTCCGATTAATGGATTTTCGCCATCGTTTTCACTGACTTGTGACACGGTGCATTCTCTTAGTGAAGCAGCACATTCTTTCTCTTCAAATGCTGCCGTGTTTCGGCGATTTCGTCCTTCAAACGGTCCAATAACGCTATGTAATAGTCGCTGTTGATGGTCCTTCCTTTTTCAAGGTAGTCAATGAAAATTATTCCATGCGCATCCCAAAATACAGACGCCATAACCTTCCCAGGCCACTGTTGCTTTTTCCCACGCTTTGGAGCGGGTTCATCGTGTGCAGTTTACTCGGATCACTGTCCATTGGACATCGGAGTGAAATGATGGAGCCATGTTTCATGCATTGTCACATATCGACACAAAAACTCGGGTTTATTACGCTTCATCATCTTCAAACACTGCTCCGAATCATCAACTCGTCGTTGTTTTTAGTCAAAAGTCAGCTCGCGCGGCACCCACTTTGCACAGAGCTTTCTCATATCCAAATATTCGTGAATAATATGATGTACACTTTCAATTGATATCTTTAGAGTGTCTGCTATTTCATTCAATTTCAATTTACGGTCATTCAAAATCATTTTGTGGATTTTTTTAATGTTTTCGTCGGTAACAACCTCTTTTGGGCGTCCACTGCGTTCACCATCTTCGGTGCTCATTTCACCACGTCTAAACTTAGGATACCAATCCTTGATGGTTGGTTTTCCAGGGGCAGTGTCCGGAAACTCGGCATCAAGCCAAGTGTTTGCTTCAACTGTATTTTTTCCCTTCCAAAAGCAATATTTTATCAACACGCGAAATTCCTTTCTATCCATTTTTTTCACAATAACAAAAGTTGCTTCACTCAAAATGCTATAATTTACAAACTAATGATCCGACAGCTGTCAAATTTATACACGCATCTTTTGAGGGTTAGGGTTAACTAAAACACATATGGATTTAGTTGTAGTAGCGCCATCTATGTGTCAGGCCTGGGACTTTTCAATAGACCTGTTATATATTGCTGGTCCTGTCTAACTAGAAAATGTCATTTAATCTATCTGGTTTCTTTTAACATGGTGAGCAATCAGATGAATAGGAATGGAGTTGCCACAGAACTATACTTCTAAACGTATTAATGTGTAATATGTTTAGAAGATTAGATTCTTTAAATACAATTTAAAGAATCTAAGGTTAATTTTAATTCTATAATTAACAATGACTATGATCTTTACATTGCCTTAGGTGGAGTAGAAGCTCTGTGCAAGATATTTTTCTTGCTTTTTCAGTCCGAAGGAAGAGGAACTCTTCCCTATCTCAGCTCATAATATCGTAACAGGGAGGGCAATATCTGATACTGCTAAATAAGCACGTATTTTCAATTAAACATTCGTAAGACCATTCTTTTTGTGTGCCTCATGCTGTTTCGAATTTGTCTAACTTCTTTTTATTGATAATTTTAACTAATTATAATATTACTTTTAATCTCTAAAAAGTAAATAGTTTACTTTCAACATATAAATATTAAAATTTGAAAAATTATACACATTTAATATCATTTTATGAAATTCAAATAGGTATTTTTTCTCTCTAATTTAAATTACATAAATCAAAAATGAAAATTACAAGGAATTTTTGCCTTCAAAAAAAAAAAAAAAAAAAAAAAGGAACATAATATTCAGTTCGTTCCTACGTCAAGTACCAAATTCTAATTCTATTACTTCATTTAACGAGAAAGTTCTATGAAAAATATCACTACTCAGCATATTCCAATCCAATGTAGTGTATTTCACAATCTCAATCACAACATCGCTAACAGTTCAAACTCCTCCTATAATAGATTATTTATTCTCAGCTTGTTCAGACTCGAGTTCCTTAATTAATATTATTTTAAAATACCTTTAAATTCAATTAATCAGCAAACTGAAACTTGTTCCTATGGTTTCCTTAAGGGCAGTGATTCACTTCAGGAAACCTTAGTTAAAATTCGTTCAAATATGTATATATATATATATATATATATATATATATATATATATATATAAAGTATCAATGATAAATAGATATAATTTTAACATTTATATAAAGTCATACTAAATTACAACAAATAAAACGCCAAATAAAAATCTTTGAACTATGAAATTGTAAATATTACAGATTTCATTGAATCAATTAGAAAAATTAAAAATAAATTATTTTAAAAACCAAAACCATTCGTGTTGTATGATATCGGGATTAAGTTGATCAATATTATAAGATAATTGATAAAAACTCGATTTTTAAGTTTTCTCCCGAAACAGTGGCCGTTTTAACCGAGTGGTCATGGTTACGTATTCGTGGTTGGTATTGTTTACCATTAGTCAAGGGTTCCAATCCTGATTCTACTAAAACCCCACTAAATAACGGAATTGATTCATGTTAAATGTGTTGAGACACCGAGTCCTCCCTTTGACGCGGTCTGAAGTTTCTTAGAGAATGGGGCCGCTCAAGTGTTGTCCTCGTCCGCTGTTAGATGTTTTAAATTTCGAGATCCATTCCTAAATGTCTTTGTCTAAATGTTTCCATAGACTATTTTACAAATTAACACAAAATTTAGAATTCGTTAGTTGCTACATTTTTTTCCCGTTGAAAATAACACCTAATACCTGCTTTACGGAAAGGAACGCTTCAAAGTCGGAACTTGACATGAATGAAGTCAACCACTTTATATGCTTAGCTACATAATCCCGTGAGTTTTGTAGAGATATAAACATTTTTATCTTTTTACAATCACGTGTCTTAGAACATATATAATGCACTGTGAACTTTTTTGTAAGGTCCGAATTTTTCTCATCATCTTAAAAATCTTATAAATAATATGCTTTTTATAACAAGCGTCTCCTTAACTGTAATTTAAAAAGAAAAATTTATGTATAACTGGGTCAAATTCTGCCTAGTGTAGCGTAAAGATATAATAGCGAGAGGAAAGAGGTAAGAATTCTGTCTCGACTGATAACTATCCATGCAGCATTCACATAAGTTATTATAGTATTTTTATATAATTAGAGCACTGTGGTAACGCAAGAAAACGGGATTTATTTATTTCCAGTTATAAAAAACATTCAACGAGCTTTACTGCTCCGGTTCCTAATTCCCCTTTAAACAGAGAATTCCGAAATGCAACTTATGTCCGTATGAGAATATTTAAATGATAATTACGTTAGTGACTCCAAACGTGCTTATATTTAAAGGCAGAGGTCATGATAAAGGTAAATTGTGGCTACCATTGGGTGCTGGCATATGTTAAGCGGAGCCGAAACAAATTTGACATTAGTTTATATGTTAGGTTTTATTTGGTTATCGTTTGTTGCCCAATCAAAATTTGATTTCTTCCGCTTGAAACCAAATCTCTGTCGGCGAAAAATAGATTAATGTATGTAATTAATATAAAAATAGAGCACCACTTCTTGGATTCTCTAAGCACTCATTGAATGACCATCGTAAATATTCTTTTATAACATCAATTCCTCATGATTTTCATTCCAACCTATCACCAATATGCAGTTTCATGTTTTCTTTTAATAGGGGATCGATCCCGTACTTGTGGTATAATTTCTGTGCAGTACCTGTTGGCTTTCGGCTCAGGCAAACATCCTTTCCAATTCAAGCATAACTTTCCCAATAAAAAAAAATCCCTTCTTTTTGATTTATCTATTAATAATAACTTCTAATATCTAGTTTGCTGAGGTTTAAGCTTCGAGACAGGCTCTTTCTTTTGTATATATGCGAAGAACTATTGGCTGTTCAACTAAATAATATTTCATTCGATTTTCTTTTCAGAGTGTAGTTATCTTTATAATTTTATTAGTCTGAATTTTTTTAGAATAACACGAAATACGAATTCAATATATATCAGTATGGAATGAATTAAATTTAGATTGTTTTATTATCTAATTTACATTCATTTTTCTTACGTTTATTGAAAAATCAAATGTTTTCCCTTGTTTTAAATCAAACTTTGCATTGAATAACATGAAATTTTGATAAACACACTATATATTTTTGAATAAAGTTATGAATAATAAAAAACAGTATAACAATTTCGTGACAGTAAAAATGATTTTTTATGTTTTAATACAAACTTAAGAGATATATATCTTTTGAACAATTTTTTTAAGACAATTTATTAATCATTGGACATTAAAACATCTATGTTGCAAATTTTAATATGTAAAATTGATGTTATTTATTTATATGCATATGATTTGAGTATCCAACCAAAAACCTATGTAAATTTACTAAATAAATCTACACATTAAATATGTTATAATTAATTAAATGTAATCTGTTTTTTTCTTGAAAAAAATCTTGTATAGAAATACTTTCATTTCCAGAAAACTTACCTAATTTTTACTCCTCTTAATTTATAAAATAGAGGCAATTTGAAATACATGAAGCTTATATATAATGATTAATTTAAAGTCCCATATTCTTAATGAATTCTAAATTACTACGAATATATACATATACCTATATACAGTATATGACTGATGATAAAAGTTTCAAATGTTATTTTTTGAACCTTTGCTTATAAAAACATATTTTGCATTAGCATGACGAAAAATATTTATAAATTGTTCTTTTTATACATAAATGAGACTATCCATACGTAAATATTAGAATAGGCCATCATTTTGACAGGAAATAGTAATTCTACAGAATAAAGCTTTTAACTAAATTTCAATGCCTGAGAGGTTAACATAATAATATTTTTAAATTAAATAATCAAATATCTCACAACTGTACCTGAGATACGAATTTCTCTCAAAATCTGAAATGTTTTCATAAATTATTGAGTTTTCTTAATTACACTGGTTTCCAAAAGTTAAGAAACAAAAGAAAAATCACTATAATTTAGTTAAAGGTAGTTTAAAATTCTTTAAATTTGGAAATATTTCAAATAGAAGAAATCTGATTAACTAGCAATATGTAAAAGAGTAGCGCAGCCCTCATTTTACGTAAGTATGATGCGTCCAAAAACCAGCTGCTTGCTACCGAAGGAACGGACAATATACTAAACACTTTCAAGATAACCTAATTGTAAACGTAAATTCGAGGCAACATGTTCCACAAAAATTGCTCTAAAGTCACCTAGAAACAGATCAATAACTGTCTGACGCAGTAAAATGGTTATATGTCGATTGGTATCCAGGTGAGAAGGCTTTTGAACCAGTTTCTAACCTCAGCTTCATGAAGACCTATTCAAGGTAGGTTAATAGTAACCATTTCCTCGGATAACCGGTATAAGTGTAACTCTGTCTGATCTAATATCGACTCTCACTTCTGAATATGAAGGACGTTATCAGAAACAACAGTGTTCAGAAGACTGATATAAAAACATGAATATTCTAAGTGACTAGTTTTGTGTACCTCACCTACATCTTGCCGTAGCATGAAGGATCTGAATTGGGCAGGGAATCATTTAAACTGGAATTAATTGTATTAAAGAACTGTTCATTGATGTATCACACTTTCCATTAAAGATAGATACTTAACGTGTTTACATATGGAAAGGAATACACATTATAAATATTCCGTCTAACATACGAAAAAATGTTACTTAAACAGAAGGTAATGTCCTTTTACGGGGATGAGTATCTTGCGTCAGGTGTAAAGACGTGTATCTGTTGTGTCACAAAACTCTCAATATCCGAAGGTACAGATGTGGCAATCTATATCAGGAGCTGATAAACTTTTTTAATCATCGAACAACAAAAAATTTATAATTCTCTTGTCGAACCCCTCTATAAAAGTGATAAAAATTAGAAACGTACCTGTTTCTTGGAATATTTATTTTATTTTGACAAAATCAAATGTTTACATAAATCAATGAGAAGGATATAGCTTGTATCACAAAGTTATTGTACTGGAATGGAATATTATGATGATCAAATGACCAGTAATGTCATAGGCATCAATACAAGCAAGACTCAAGCATCCTTAAAACGGCAGATGTACGCGATGAAATGACTTTTTCTTAACCACTGTGAACTCAACAAATCCCGGCCATCAAAGGGGAGAAGGAAATCTAGAAAGTGAATCAAGCTGGATAGTTTGCAGAGGAAGCGGACAAAATCCGAATGGGCAAGGCGAGAACTTCTTTCCACCTCCTCTGTGCTCTGATAGTTGCACGAATGTGAATACCAATACTACAAGGGCGAGAGCAAGAATACTCGTACCTTGTATAACTGCGTGCATGTGGAAATTAGTCCTTCTAACGTGCCAGCTCGTAGAAAAATGAGAAAATGCAAGTGGATCATGTAGCCTCGAGGCATGGTGAGAAAGTAGCAAATGACTTAAGGAGGCCCATTTCATGCATATGATATGTAAAGACATTATTTACTGAAAATATACAATAAAAACAAATTTTAACGATAAATTTTTATAAACAATTACAAGGTGTCCCGTTTAAAAGGGTACATTAATAACATAATCAACGAAATTCTTTAATTAACATTACTATTACTTGATTCCCGAAAGCAGCAACCTAATATCTCTAATTCATGATTAAAGCATGGGGCGGTGATTTCATATAAGCGCACATCCTCACTTTGGCCAAAATAAAAAAAGGCGTCTACTCGGGAAAAAACTTACGCTGGTCTGTGGTTTGTTGAACACAACAGAAAATCAGAAAGCAAATTCATAAGGTTCTACATAGGGGTAAAATATTAAGAGAATGTCGTGATAAATTTCTAGCAACATTAAATATGCTGAAAACTTCCAGTGAGGCTCATAATGCTGTTTTAGGACAGTATATTAATAACAGTAACAATATATTAAAAGACTGACGAAATCCATCAGTAGGGTATCTCTGAAAGTAGAAATTTATATATCTAAATATCTTTTGAACATATAGCTTCGTTTGCATTCATATAAAGTTTACACTTACAAAGGAATGATCAGCTAAGGAATTTGGAATTGTGTTTGCATATGCAGGATTATAATTTTTTTTATTGTATTAAATTAGGATTATAATTTTTTTATATTAAATGTATTTGCACAGAGAAGGATTATTAATTTTTATTTTACATTTTTTTGTGTTCTCTGATGAAGTTATATAAGGCAGGATTGTGGAAATGAGAATAGACATAATGCACGAATCTGATGCTTGGAAAATCCTGATCACGTTAAGGAGTTTCCTTGTCTTAGTCTAAAATTCAGAAATCTTTATTGTGGTAAACTTCATGATTAGATTATTAGCCATTTCTTCCTTTAATTAAAGATAATAGCAGCTGAAGCTAATCTCTATATACTGGAGCAATTTTCTTTTCCATAATTTCGTCATTTATATCCTTTGATTTTTTTTTCAATACGCTAAAGTGCTATACCTCAATGGAGTTCATACCTCATTGGATGTATTCAACATAATTTTTCCAAGCAGGAGGATTGTACGAGATGGCCCAATTCCATGGCTCCATCGTCTCCCAGATATTTCCCTCTTTGATGTTTTTTACGCTGATATGCCAAAGATAAAGTGCTTTCACAATAGTTAATTATGTAAAAGATTTAGAATCCAAAATTGCAGCAGCTATTCCGTGAATAAACCCCGAAAATTTGGTTACCTTTCTATTTAAAATTTACCTTCACCTGGAAATTCATAATACCATCTATGTATCACATTTAGAGCTATATTGATACTTCATCAAATTGGGTGAATTGCTCTTTCACGTTATGATTATTCATTTTATTTACTCACAACTAATTTCTTGTATTGACAAATTGAAACTAGGTTCTTTAGAAAGGGATATTCTGTATATTAATAAATAATTTTGAATAAAATGGAAGTCTAATCGAACTGTGTGGAAACAATTGTAAGATAAATAATTAATTACAAGTTCCATTTGAAATATGGTTTTAGAACGATGCACGAAAGAATCACAACTGGTCAATACATACGAGTTTTAATTGTGATCCATTTTTTTTAAAATAATCCCGCTGTAGTAAAATTTATTTCAAGTTCCATACTTATTGGCTTATAAATTACTAAAGTATCATAACTGTTTGAATACATTACCCCTTATATTTTCCTGTAGAACATGTTCCAGTTCCTTTTTTTAACGATTTTAATGCACTTTTTTTGACAGGAATGGATCATTTTGGTGTATTTCAGTTTTAATTTGGATCGTTTATGTTTCTCGTCAAGAAAAACATAATTGTACATGACAAAGGAAAACCGTATTGTAGTTTTGTCCATAATTTTTTCCTTATTACCATTAAAAAGAAAATAGAATTTTTGATAAATATTTGATGGTACAAGTCGTCATTTAGAGGAATACCAGTTAATCCAATTACAGGTATTGCAATACTAACTTACGATGGAGTTCTATTCCAATTAGTACCTGATATTTTAAATTTGTATTCTGCAACAACTAAAGTTATCCCTCACTCAACTTTTACATCACCCAACCAAATTATGAATTGTTTCCATATGGTAAAAAAATTGAATTCCTTAAGTTGGGAAATAACTACCAACATCAAGAACAAGATATGGCAGATAATAAAATTTTGAGAACAATGTTTGAACGTCCGAGACATGGCTCGATTCAAATTGCGCTCAAGATGAATAAAAGTGTTCTAGAGGAGCCTAAATGAGTTCGTAAAATATGTTTGCTGTAAATACGCGATGAAAAATTTCGTGAGTATTATTTATTTTTAAAAAAGGATATTGTATGCTAGGTTTCAGGTAAAAATGCCTTTAAGGGGGCGACGAAGATAGAATATGGCTTACTAAGCTTGAACAAGGCTTAGTGATAGATCTAAGAGAAAGTAAACTTTCTTAGGGATATTGCAAAAAGAATTAGTGGGGATTTACCCTCTATGCATGAATATTCGCAGCAGAGAACACGGAGTGAATGAAGAACACCGGATTCAGCCAGTCATCTTGAGACAGTAAAGCTCCTCAGAACTCAAGTAATTACTGGGGCAGTACTTTGAACCCTTGCATGGTTGTGGAGACTCATTCTGAATCTGAAAAAATAATTCGAGGTTGGTTGCCGTAGAGATCTGAAAAAAATTGATTACTTCAGTGACTGTTTTAAGCCATATCTGTGTTGCCTTCATTCCAATAACTCCATATCACTGCCATAAGCGACCAAATCATTTAAATTATGTCAAGCAAGAAGTCACTAGAAGGCAGTGTTGAAATCTGTTGCGTTCTCAGATGAGAGATGTTTCTATGGTGGTGCTATTAAGAGCTACATGTTGCCATCGTAAAAATAATTTCTGAGAAAAATAGTTCCTTTCGCTACTCAGAAGAATACAATATGAAAAGCAATTTCTTTTGAAAAACAAATACCCTCAACAGCCCTGTGAATATTAGTGGTCGAAGGTCACTTAAATCTGATGTCGCTGAGAACGAGTGACGTCATAGATTCGCAAATAAAACTTGTTTGATACATGATATTAATAAAATACTGCCTCTAACTGCTAAATTCAAGGAATTATGGAATCACGTACATCAATAATTTTTATTATTTGTGGCGGTATACTGGCCACGGTAGACTAGTGGTCATAGTTTTGAAATCATAAATTGCATTGTTTCCGTCGCATCGGAGGTTCAAATCCTTGATGCCACTAAAGACTCGTTGTGCATCGGGGCTGAGGTACATAAAATCCCTCGAGGTGCCAAATGTTCTGGTTGGTGATGTGGTGAGGAAATTTGCGAAAGAAGTTCAAGTTCATGTGTAATTCTCTTCTCTTGTCTAAAGTTTAAAATTACGATATCCATCCCAAATAGCGACATGGGATTGAGTCATGGAATCAATATTATTTATTAGAATCAAATTTTAACATCAATGGAATATGGATTGTTATTCATTCCAAAAAAAAAAAAAGGAAAAGAATTTAAAAAAAAAATTAAGAATATTATAATTATGACGTCACACGCTGTAAACCCATTGATAGCTTTTATTTTCTTTTGAAATTTGGAACTTTATTATATCTTTTTATTGCCCCAACATTTATTGTGATTTCTTATCCTTTATTGTTGTAATAAATTGCATTTCTTTGTTTTTTTTTCCCAATAAATCCTGGATGAGGTGGTGATTGTGTCTATGGAGATTTACGGGTGTGCTTGGTTCTTTTGGTCATTCTGCAAAGACCCTTCGAGTTATTCCAAAGCGCGACATTATAAAACAATAATTCAGTTCGAACAGAGTCATCCAAAATCAAAGTATTTATCTCCCATTTTAAGCAGACCCTCACACTTCCCTTAAGAAGAAGGAATATTATAAATAATACTTTAATTTTCCATCTTACTATCAGATTTCTCTTAGCACTAAACAGTTCATCTAGATCCCACTATATATCCATTCTCCGCTAGTTACTTCACATAATTTGTTAAATCACGATTGTTGACTACCGTTGAGTGTCTCTTCCTATTACCACTAACACTCTTATTAAACTCTACACTGCTTATGAATGTTACATCCTTAAATGAATTCCTTAAACATCAACATTTATATTCTAATTTACATAATTGATGGTTCATTCAAAGAAAGGGATTTTAAGATCCAGTTATATCACAGGAAAATTTCGAAGAGGTTTTGTAAAGGTAAATACGCGAGAGAACTTTGTTATTAAGGTGTTAGTTATTAGTTAGTGAAATTGTAATTGTTAAATTATAATTTAGTTTTTGTCAGCCAAATTATAATTTAGTCAATTCTAAGAATTGTTCAAAAGGTGGGACTCTTAAAAATTATTATATTTCGTATTCTATTCTTTAATTTGTGCTTGCAATGTTATTATATATTTTTCAAAAAAATTAAAAAAAAATATCTTTGGTGTTCAAATACCACTTATGATTTGGTTAACTTTCCTCCTGGAATAATTAATTAAGTTTAAATCCTAATTGATAGTGACAAATTAAAATAGTTTTGATTAAATTAATGAATCTGTGTCTCACAGTGGATATTATCTTAGAGAGATAAAGCACACGGCTATGAAAATAAATTAAACAATTCGATTAATTATAACAAGAAAAGCCATTTTGACCAATTATGAGTTTATTTAATTAAGTAAATTTTACTTTTGGGTTCAGCGTTTAATAATATTCACGTCCCCGTTAGAGAAGGGATGATGGGAGTGGCACCACAGCTTTGATCACGTGGGAAGTTTCAGTTTCTCACGATTTTTTTGTGAATGTAAGAAGTGAGAAAGTAAAGTACTAGCGTTTTCCAAACTTGGCTAACATTCTTCTTTAAAGGAGTAGTTGGGAAAAGTTACAGGCGCCAAAAAGGGAAATAAATCCCTTTTTTCTTTCCTCTAAAATGAAGATATTCGTGAAAGTTATGTTTACATCCACCCGATGCTGGGCTTTCATTTAGAATTGTAAGATAATAACAGTTCCTTCCCTAATCAACATAACTAACGCATCGCATGTAGTAAAATAATTATTCGTTTAATAAAAGTAAAAACTTAAAAAACATACATATATGAATTAAATCCTTCCTTTGACAACCGAAGAGGAGGATTAAGTGATCATAACTTCGCTTCTATCACCACAAAATGACAAAATAGTTCCTGTTTTAGCTCTGACCTTCTTCAATTGGTGAAAGAAATTATGAAAAGTTTTAAAAATAGAACAATATTTAAGACATTCCACAACAAAATATTATGGGTTTATTTATTTTTATATTATAAATGAAATTTAACAAAACATTTGAAATCAAGAGAAACTGATATCTGAATATCGATATTTGAAATCCAAAGATATTTAAATATAAATAAATAAATCTAGAGATTTATGCCATTAATAATCTTATAATTATCTATAATAAATGCAATTTAACAAAATTCGCGAAATCAAGATAAATGAACGTTTAAATCATTAATAAAATATTTAATTGGTGATAAAAGTTTTTTGATGTTTAACAGAGTATTTAAATAAACAGAAATTTATATGCAATTATATCGATATTTGAAATCAAGTTTAATTCACCAAAATAAATTGATATTTGAATGAAATTGCTATTTAAATCATAGTGGAAGAGATATTTGAAATTTCATGCAAGCTAAAAATTTTTGAATGAGCATACTGCTTGGAAACGAAAATAATTTTTAATGTTCAGTACTTCTTATGTAGTCTGAGGAAGCCAGATTAATGAAAGCTTCAAATTTCTATTACTAACTACAAAAATACATCTAAACAGCAAGCGCTAAATATTATTATTTCCAACTTCATACAGTTTACACAAAAGAAGTGCCAAATACACGAAATAGAACTACAAAAAAAATTCTCTTTATACTGACAGTGAATATTATTCCAGTGAAATAGAGGAAATAAAACTACGTCTGTAAGGATTATCTGTCTATGTAAAAAAATCCGGATTGCTATCTGGGTCAGAAATATAGATTGCCAGAATTTGGGGGGGGGAGGGTACTTATAAGACTGGAAGGGAGGGTGTGTCTTTTCAAAGGAGACCATATGAACGGGGATCTCATGGCAATGAGAAATCTTTTGTATGCAAATATGGTTACAAGTATCAAACCACATGAGGAAGCTGAGAAAAAAAAAGTAAAAATGTGTGCAATAAATCAAATATATCAGCAAATATATTCTGCAAAAATGGAGTTTGAAAATAAAGTTTCATTTCATATCTCTCAGCAAATATTTAACCGAAACTCTTGATTTATTTTCTTCACCTTGTAGAAAAACATTTTAATATTTTTTTTCTTATGTATCACAAGATGTCTTTAGTTATTTCAATGTTTTCATAACTAAATAAATAGATACATTTGACAGTGTTGCCTTTCAGAGCGCTTCTGGGCTTACGTCTAAAATTTTTATTTTAGACGTAAATACATTTCTTCTTAAGGCCTTATAATACAGATGAGAATTTTAGGAGAAAGAGGAATACGTTCCATTTTTTCCAAAAAGGGGTAAGGTAGAACAAATTTTTTTCTTTAAATCAAGAAAAGAGTGTGAAATGTTTAGAAACAAAAATCTGTAAACTTTTAGATGATTTTTTTTTATAAAAAGTTTGTGTTTTTAGCATTTATGAGAACAGTTAACATAATTCATTCATAGAGTTTACTTAAATGTACAATATGTATGTATATATATATATATATATATATATAGTATATGTAGGATATTACAGTTAAGAGCATATACAACATAGGACGGCACCATGAATTTGACTCTATTTTGTGACATCATTCGAAGGGCCCTCATTATCCGGAGGAGGCTAGCGCACCAAAGGTGGAAAAGACGTAATCTGATAGCCTCCTTAATATAAACAACCTGTTTTAACTTTTAAATTCTGTACAATATATATTGTATGTATAAAAGATATATATATATATACTTCATATTTAATTCATAACAAAACAACAATAAAGCACAGTGCTATTGTCTCAAAGAGAATAATAGCTTCATCATACAAACGCTTTAAGTATAAAAATTGATTAAAGCTATTGTTGATTATTTGTTAATGGTGTCAGCTACTACATTCGTTAAGTTTCAACTACAGTTAAGAATTTTACCGTAAAATACATTTGGAGTTTGTAAAATTGCTTTTATAAATTTAATTTTTCGCAATAAGAATTCTTTTTATTTTCAGTTTTGGGAGCTATTTGCACACTTTGTGGCAATCAAGTTGGACCAATTCCGTTCATTAAACTTTGATACATTAGACAGCATGAGCAGCTAGTAAGAAACCACTAAATTAAAGGTCAAGCATTTTCCTAGTCTTAGGGATTGGGATTGATAATTAATGTTGACTAGAATAACAGCGCGACTACTGTTCACGCCTCTTACCTTAAATTAAAACAAATAAATAAAAATATCTTTATGATTATGAACTGAGTTAAAATAAATAAATAAGAAATGTTTTAATAATTTATATACTTAAATTAAAATAAATAAATAAAATACAAGAAAAAATTATTTCATTTTAAATTAGTTTAATATAATATTACGATTACATAGTTGTTTCTACAATGTCATAATGGATTGAACTAGCAATCTAAAACGTCTAAATGTGATTTGAGGCGATAATACGCAGTGTAAAATGCGCTTTAGTCTAAATTTATCAGACCAGTGTAACCCGTTATTTACGGAGCTGACGCTGATCTAAAACTCTCAAGGTGACGAATAACTAATCATATGCGAGTGTACTCCTCAGATTATTGATGAGATACACTTTAGTGAGAGTCAAAATGAATGATTTGATCCAAAATCACTGCAAATCCAGAGGAGGAGGAGAACATCTATTTCAAATTCACAAGGAAAAAGGTGTTCTAAATGTTTAAAATTTTTCACCACAGTTGATAATTTTGACCATTCTCACAGTTACCCTGCATCTCAAACACTTTTGAACAAGTTTTAATTACTCTAGTATATATCTTTTTATCTCTTTAAGGCCCCTTTCAAGTTAAAACTCGACCATAAATTAAGAAGTATGTTTGGAATTAACCTCGCCGCCAGACAGACTAATTGAGTTTAGAAGCTTGTAGAAAATATGGAGATAAACGAGCGACCCGTAGAATTTGAACACAGTTTGCAGAGTGGCATTGGATCAATTACATTGAGTCTCACTTGTATTGGTAGGTGTGGATTTAGAAGGAGATGGACAAAGTTTGAAATGAGTTTAAAGCAATATTAGAAGCTATGAAACATTGTATAGAAATCCATTTTTGTGTAGCGTTTTAATTAGAATCCATTCCGAAATGTATGCCCAAAAATTATGTTTTTACTATTTTTCATGATTTATTTTGCATAGTTCACATATTTGTTATTATTGTTTACCTAAAAAGAAATTTCTTTGCATTTATGATAAATAAATGAAACTGGAATGAATATAATTTCTATGCGATAAATTTAGTTGTAAATAGATTAGAAAGGCTGTCATTGTTCTTAATTTAAAATAACAAAGAAATTCATTCTTTGTACGTTTGATCGGTATTCATTCTACATGTTAAAATATTTTAATGTAATTTTTTTTGAAATTTTAATTTGAAGAAATATTTTCTTAAACTTTCTTACATGCTTACATTTGAAAATATATTTTCTGAAACAGTTAAAAGCGATTTTCTCTGAATGAGTTTGAAGTATTATTAAAAATAATAAAATTCTTATTTTCTTAAAATCTTGATGCAGAAATATAATTTTTACATAACCAAGAAGTACCAGTAGGACAGTTTTATCATAGACATATATAAGAACCAATAAGTAAGGAGTATATTACAAAATAAGCCAGACAAAAATGTAATAGTTGGGATTGCACAAATATATGATGTGTATTTGCAAAAAAGCTATGCATTTTTTTTTCCTACAAATTAAATATGCTGAAATATTACTATGAATTATTTTATAATGCAGCGCATTTTGTTCGAAATTGAAACCAATATTTTTATTTAATCTTACAAAATTTTTCATCTTTGGAAGCATTGAGGCTCAAATCGTACTCTCGTAAGCCAATTAGTTGTTTTTATGTTGATTTTTCCCATTTGTCAGACATTTTTTACTCTACCCTGAATAATCACTTCGAATAACGTAAATTAATTATAGGCCATAATATTATGATGAATGTTATGTTCACATTCATAGTATAATTGATAGTCTATAAGCTACTGCACCTGTGGATCTTCCTTAGATCCATGAAATATTAATTTCAATCCTAATATAATAATAATGTACCTAACTTAACTTTAGAGCATCACTAGAGTCCGAGTCCTCAGTAAATCTACAGATGAGGAGAAATTCACTGGCCCTATACAGATTTTTCCTTCCGATTATCGAACTAAATCTCATACTTGTCAACACGATCCCTTTTGCTTCGTTTATACCTTCCATTTACTCTATAACACCAATTAACTAACTCCGCATTAAATTATTTTCTGCTTACAAATAAGTTTCCTCAATACTGTTCACTCGCCTCAATAATTCTGTTCTAATCTTCTGACGTTGGGCTATTCGCGGTTTTCTCTTCACTAACCTTGGGGACTTTTAATTAAGATTGATTGCGATAAATAATTTCTTCCCAACCAAAATGAAACGTGAGCATTTAAATTAGAAGCAGATAGAAATAAAGTGAAGCGAGGTAGATAAAAAAGAATATAAGCACGATAGAGGTCGAGTGACTCTAGCTTGGAGCATTTGTCCTGTAGTCGTAGACGAGATCGAGAATCACTACTAGTTATCGACGGCATAGTGGAGCTAGAAGTCCAGACAACCTCGACTTCGACGTTTGGGTAAGACTTCGCTAATTTGGCATTAGAGAGACAGGCAAATATATTTAAGGCGTTACTTTGCAGAGTCGGTGTTCATTTGTCGTTATAGTAGTAACTTGTGGAATAAATATAGTATGTGAGATCTGTCTAACGTTTTCTTGCATTAGTTATTAATTTTTTATTGTTAGTATATTTAATTTAGCTGTGGCACAAGAGGCGAACAGGAATATTTCGTCGTCACAATCACCATAAATAACGTTTTAATTCTTTCGCGCGGACTTTCAATTCAAATTATTTCATATTTAGGTCTCAAAGTGTTAGCTGAAGGGAAACTTTGAGACTTTAATATGACGTTATTTGAATCGATATTTAAAAGGATTTATTTTCAATTAATCCATCGTCATATTAAAGTCAAAAAATATTAGTTAAACTGGAAAACACTTGACAGAGTCCTATCATATGTTGGAACAAAAAATACGAAGGTTGACCGGAAAGAAGAGACGAAGGATGTTTTGTCATTTTATTTCACAATGAAACTTTATTGCTGAAAGAAAATAAATCATAGCTGCATTGACTATATACCTTGAACAATTTTTTGATACAGCGGCAGCGAACATTGAGACATTTGACGTAGCGTGGAATCAGTTTGAAAAAACTACTCTGGTAAAACTCGGTACCCTATACACCTACACCACCTGTGATGGTTCAGACTATATAATCCTTTCCCACCGCATCAAGTGACGGAGGCCGATTCTCATTAATATGCTCTTTAGAAGTGGTATCAGGTTTCTTTGCACCGAACTTACAGAATCTTTTCGGTATCCCAACACATCATGGAGAATGTGATGGTTCTGAGCATAATCAATACAACATGTAGACGTCACTTCTGACTCCATTATGCGCCTGTGCGCTAATACCACGTTCTGTACTCTACTAATGTTATGTTCATTCTTGGATGTAGAGGGATGCCAACTTCGACCTTAATTCTCCACACTCTGCCTTCCTTCACATATCTGGCAACACTAGCTTCGAGTCATTTGACGAGACATGACCAGTTCACCATACACTGTCTGTAGGCTTTCAAGGATGACATATACACAAATCCCACGTGATTATTCATGAAGGATAACTTCCGTTACCGACTACTCTGTAAGCACACGTCTGTTTTCTATCATAAATTGTAATAGATTAATCATGGCACACCGGTCTGCTGCTAATCTCTATTTTTCATCGCTCTTCGCATGAGTAATTTATCCTCGACTGATACTAATTGTGTTATTAAAACAGCAAAGATATTGGATTCCTATGGTGGTGGTTTGTTTCACCATACGCTCTTGCAAAAATATGACGAAAACTACTTGCGGAACACCACTCATACGATTCATAAGATCATATGTTCTCCGATTATAGATCAAATGAAACATCAGTTCACGTTTCTGAAGCCGATTCATATTTTCGTAACAGTTCAACTATTGGTTACTTCAATGGCCTTTTTGAGCTTTTCAAAACAGCCTACTTAGCTGTGTGTGCTATTTGCAAGACGTATAAAGAAAGTATTCATAGTTTTGAGTTCGTTACCAGTTTCTATGTTTCATATAGTGTTCCTATAACAACGGTCTAACCCTACATTAAATGCGATTTGGGGTCAATTTATTTTCATTTTCAAGGTCTGAGTTAAATTAGAACTTTTTCAATGCAAAGTTTTTCTTTGAATCGAAACCAAATTAGTATTCGAAACGAAAAATGAAAATAAGTACTTATTTTGAAATTAAATATTCTTCGGATACTAAATGCAGCATAAAAAGCTATATGAAGTGATAATATTTCTTATGGGTGGAAACATGTTATTAGGTTGAAACTGTTTTTCGAAATATTTTATCATTTTTAACTTTTTACAGATAATTTTTATTCTGATGCTGCATCAAAAAATTTCTGCACTGAATATTGCAAACAATACAACGTAAGCAAAACCATCAAAAATAGATGCGATGCAAGTTGTCTTTGTGTCTGGGAAATGTCAAGCGACCTCCGAAAAAAATTCCGTCTGATATATGTTTCATCGCATTATTCTTCCTTTAAAGATAAATCAATGTATGCTAAAGAAGTTGAAACGTTTTCCTCTCAAAAAGGCATGTGGCTGTGATCTTTCCCTTTCCTTTATATTAGTTAGCAAAATGATTCCTGACGGTAGATGTCATTTGCTGGTAGCATTTTCCTACTTAATGTGTCAAATACAGTTCTTGGAAGAATGGCGAAGACCCAATGTAACATTATAGAACATTTTGCTTATATATTTCTTACAAGTTGCGTCTTTTAATGAACGTAACATAGATTTGTTTAATCGTAATATACTATCGGAAACAGTATTGAAAGAGTTCTCAAGTTATTTAAGTAAAATAAAGAAGACAAGCTTTATTGAGCAATTTTAATGTATAAATATATATTTAGAAGCATCAGATAAAATAGTTTGTTTTGCATATTTATCACAAACTACGGTAGTATCAAAAGTAATTGCTTTTTGAAACGCAAATAATTCTTTAAGTTTGCTCTTGTTAATTATTGCTAAATAATAATTAAATTAGTTGTTAAATAATTAAATTAGTTGTTAAATAATTAAATTAGTTGTTAAATAATAAATAAATTAGTTGTTAAATAATTAAATTAGTTGTTAAATAATAATTAAATTAGTTGTTAAATAATTAAATTAGTTGTTAAATAATTAAATTAATTGTTAAATAATAAGTGCTGTTGTTGGTATTATTCTATTACGCAATCTTGTTGATGTTTTTGGCAACAGAAAGCGCGACCATGGATTTAACGGAGGTTGCCTAGGAGCAGAAAACCATTTAAGAAAAAAATTAAAATTTGATTTCATAATATCCTATCAAATGATTAAGAGAAACATAACGACCAATTATAACCTTCGATTGCTATTGCTTGAGGTCAAAAAACAAATTATTTAAATCTAAATGATTTAACAATTTTATTCTTAAATATCGTATACGAGAAAGGTTCAATAAGTAACAGTTTCCAAAAAAATAATTGCACTTTTAAATAGAAATGTATTTTTATGATTAATATTACCAATAATTTCAGCAATCTGTTAAAAATATAGGAAAAAAATAACATTGATTCATAGGTCAGTTTTGATTTGGTAGCAATTGGTTGTCAAATCAAAAAATGTTTGCTGCCACTTTTAGTTTGTACCTTCGAAGGACACCAACTTTAATCCTTATACATTAGAAACCAAATTAAGTAAATTGATGTAAATAATATGGATTCATAGTTTCATTGACGTCACATTGGAGGCAACGCGAGGGCTATTGGCAACGCATTTCGTAATTTTTAATATCAGTCAAGTGAAGCCTTTTGAGTTGGAACCGTCATTTCTCAACCTCCCCGCCACGCTTTCTGAAGTACAAGAGACTTCAACCAGTCAGCCTTGGCTACATGTCGGGTTTTTAGAGGCACAAAGCTTGAAACTATGACTCGACAAAGCTTGAAACCACCAGTGGCAAGTTCGCGACAATGACTACTAGGTTACCGCGGCAACTATGTTATTTAAAATAGAAATCATAAGATGCAGTGAAGAATCTTGAAGAAATAGCGTTTATAATCAGCCAAGAGTTTAATAGAACATTTTAGAGGTAAGAGAAAATAAAGAGGGATTGGAAATTTTGTCTCAGCCATTAGATTGAAGAGCTCATTGGTGAAGTGATGCGATGTGATTGTTTATTAACGACGCACTGAAAAACAAAACAAAGGCTTTAAGTGAAGACATCATAATTCTTAACCTCAGTGAAATGACAAAGACGACACATGAGCGGACCCACTTTAATTTCGTTCCTTAAACTTCCAGAACCTGCTAAAGGGAGGACTTGGGACTTCGACCAGATTTAACGAGCTTCATCCCTCTGCACGGTGGGTCTTTGGCGGCATCAGAGTTGGTACTCTCGATTCGATGAAAAGAACAACGTCTGCGAATCCACAACTATTGCAATTGGGCTAACACTCCCACGCTATGTGATTAAAGTGATCATCAGTGAAAATATATATTTAGTTAGGACTAGATTACAACATTAAGCACTCACTGAATACCGGAAAGTCTAGTGGTAAAATAAATGAGTATTTTATAATAGTAATCGCTTATAGTGGATAGGAATTATCTGTTTCGTAGTCATGATTAATATCCTGAAATTGATTTATTTCAGGAAAAATAGAAGGTAGTGAAGAATTGGATTTTTTTATTCTTTGGACATGGTAATTAGTCAAATAAATTTATTAACTTACGATGAATCAAATACGTACTAGTATCCATCCCGGGCGTTATAATTATATGAGTTATATTTCTTTATATTTACCATTATAAGTGAGTTTTATATTGTAATTGTTAGGCTATTAGCAAATTCCTATTTACTAACCTTGGGACCTTTTTGAAACTTTGAAATGCATAAAACTACAATGTATATCCAATCAAAATGAAACGAGATTAGGTAATTAGTTGAAAATAAAAAAAAGTATAGCGAAATTAATTAGAGATATTGATTTATATAATTGAAATATATTTGAAATATAATTGAAAGGAAAAATAATAGAGATCGAAGGTGACGACCAGATGACCGATTTTTGTAAACTGGATTGAATCATTGTAATTGATCATTCATGTCGGAAGGGATTCTGATACATTCTAGAAGTGCTTGAATTGTATTATGAAATTTGATAAGCTAAGACTTTATTGTCAGAATATAAATTAAGATCAACTGAGCTAATGAGGAATTGTGAGAGTGCAACCGTATATATTCTATGTTAGCAATTAATAAATAAATTTTATCCAGTTCTTACATATCTTTTGTTGGAGTTTTGAGTTTATTGACTATTTAACTAAAGGTGTATGTAAATTTAAGTAATGAAAGATAAACATAACAATGTATGTTCTAGAAAAAGGCACATAAAAATACTCAATGAAATCTTAATTTCCCCCTTAAAATGTGAATTTATTATAATTTAATTTAAATATCAGTTTTTATACGCACAGTTTCTTTTATATCTAATAATTTTTAGTTACGCATTCTTTCACAATTAAAGGCGGTTACAATCTCTTACCCTCTCACGATCATAACATTTAGTTCTCGAGCTCTCATGCTCCGAACGCCTCCCTCATGCGCACGCAGGCGTCGACAATATTAAGAAATTCTTTACATTATTTTTAAGATATAAGGACCAAAGAATGAATATTTTTCACAAAAAGAATAAAATAACATTAAGAACTTCAGTCCGTTTTCATCAGCAAATTGTAAATATATAACCGATATGTTGATTTATTAACGAGTACTAAAATGCTAAATGTAAAATGGAGTTGAATATGGTGCACGATGTTTCGCGCCTTAACACAACAATATATAACAAATTAAATCCCTAAAACAGGAAAAAATCATTTACTCTAAATGATCATTGTCCCTTTCTGTAGTCATTAACTATTAATCCACATTCAAAGTCCATATAGTTTTCCAATTTCTATACTATCAAGAATGGTTAGTCATTATCATTACAGTTTCCGTCGTAAATCCTCACCGACACTGAGCGCATCTAAACTACCGAACTCCATATAATTTTCGAGTCTCCTCGTCTAAAACCGAACTATTTAGGGGGGGAAAGGAGGGAAGAAACCCCCGATGGCTGCTGATTATTTGAATTTAGAACCTGTTGTAGCAATATTGATCGAGGCTCTACAGTTTGAGCATGTTTAAGTAAAGGAGGATTTGAATCGATTAAAACTTGAGACTGGCTGGCTTTCGGTGTTATACATCAGAATCAAAGCCTACTGGACCCTACAATGCCCGGAGATTATCGGAAACGTAATACATGGATAGAATATGAAAGTTAGAGTTGATGCTTGATGTGCGTTAAAGTAACTACGGCACTTAAATTCTTCCAGGTTAACTTTTTGTATTTTGCTGTTAAAAATGAAAGGTAATTTGCTTATTCCAAAGATGTTTTATTTAAGAGAATTTCATAAACAGAACATTGTAAACTTACATTTTAAAGCTTAGAACGCACATAACATATCTTAAAAACTATTTATGTTTGAATATTTCTTAAGGTATCCGTACACCTTCGAAGAAAATTTTTTGAAATACATTGATATTTGTTATAAAAATACTTTTTTATGCTAAAATATAACCTAAAACTATGAAAAACACACTTAATAATTTGCTTTTAAATCAAAAAAAAATTTTGGAGTGAAAAACATAGTGAAAATAGTACATAAATTGATTATTAGAATAACGCTCATAACTCAAAAGTAAACAAAAATATCATTATTCTGTAACTTTTATCTTATTCATCATAACATTTTTTGGGGCTGGTACTACTTTCATGATGAAAATCTCATTACAATAATTTTATTGTGTTTCGAGTCAAATAACAATGAAAAATCATAAAAAAGTTACAACAATACATGATTTACACCTTTGTTACTAAAATTATATCAATTTTATAATCATGAAAGTGGTAGGGGTCCTTAAAAATTGTATAAGGAAGACACTTGCAAAATTTCAATTAATTTGGTTCATAACTTTTTCTGATATCTACGTTGCCATATGTAAATATGTCAAGAAAACTCATTTTGAGAAAAATCAAAAACAAACTTTCAATTGCAATTTTTAATAATAAACATAATAAAATATATTTAAAATGCCCCTGATTTATATATAACACCTTCTTTGCTTTCTAATACATTAATTTTTTTTTCCTAATAGCTCTGAGTATTTTTCGACGCTGCTTTACATTTGGTGTTGAATGACGTGCAGCATCAAAAATTCGACAACTGTCAAGGTGTTTGTAAGATTTTAAGGTAAAATAACCAGGCGTTACATTTAATTTTCATAAAATTTCAACACAACCCTTGTACCCATCATTAAACTGTATAACAGCATCCAATGCACCAGATTTTAAAATTTTAAGGCACACGTAAACCTCTTTCGGTACCCTCTGCCAAATTATGCCATTAAAACATTCATTGGCATTCTGTGTCTTACCATGAAGGCACTTTGACAGAAGTTCTTTAGAACACAGTTCTAAATATGTAGGTTTAATTAAATTTAATACATCATTGGATAAGCCATTATATTTTTCTTTGGGCTTTTTGCCGCATGACAGTGCTCGCTGATAATAACACCAGCTATCTTTCCCGATAGGGCACTGTCCATGCATGGGTTTCTTGCCACTCGATGCACAGTGGTACAAGGCCGCAATGACGTTCTGTTGAAGTTTGAGTAGATTGCCAACATTACTTCGAACAGCAATTCCATAGTAATTTTGCAATCTGTCAATAAACGAATAGGTAAGTTTACCTTTACCAGATAAACTTTTATTTTTGGAGTTCAGTTTGCGCAATCTCGCACCTACTCTTTTCTGAACATGCCCAATGCATTACAGTTTAGTTACGCTATCTTTCCCATATGTGTCTTTCACGCTGATGAAGCCTTTAGAATCCCCGTCTCCATAATAGTGTGAATACTTCAAACCTCGTTTCACAATTGATCGTTTGAAGATCCTGTTTGCGCCAACAGCTTCCATCTTTAATGAGGAACCTTTAAAATTGCTTCGACACACATGATCTGCTTCAAGCGTCTCGGATACAATACCTTTAGGCATTTTCGAAAGCTTTCTGCAGGTCGGACAATATGATGACATTATTTCAATGTCCACTACTTTGCCAGTGTCGATTGACAAAGCAGCAACACACCCATTCATAGAAGTGTAACCTCTACGCTGCCATGTTCCATCGACAGAAACACCGCATTCAGCTAATTTATTTTTAGATGAATGAATATTCAAAACTTCCTTAGCTGCCTTTTGCATCGACAGTTCACTTACTTCTGAAATCACAGACATAAGTTTATTCTCATGATTGGTGTATGCAGTTTTACTGAGCCTGGGTAAATTTAATGTTGCACATAATTTATATGCAGCAGAAAAACCTTTCCCAATTTGTCTCATGGCATAAACAAATCTTGCATTTATCTCAGGATAGTTTAATGTTTTCTTCGAGCTGGAAAATCCTGTGCAAAAGTCACAATGCTTACATTTTATTGCAAAACTTGAGCACAATCCATACCTCGAGTCTTCATGTAACAGCAAACCATCGTGGAAGCATTTGGGGCAACAAAGTTGTAAAATTGAGCATAGAAGGAGTTCTATGTCAATAATTCTGTTGCCGGTTAGCGGTTTATTTTCATATTCAGCAATTTCTTCATCTAGAATGGCAGAAAGGTTCAATTTTGAAGCACTGGCATTAGCAGTTACAGTACTATTTTTGCTATCATTTTTGGTAAAACCATTACCACGAAATTGTCTTTTTCTTTTAACACTAATTCTCCTTTTTGAATTTCCCATTTTAAACGAAAAAAATTGAGCTTTTCAACAATAAAAACAATCTTAATCAGAAACTTATAAGAATGAGAACAGAAACCAAAACAGATGTAAACAAACAATAACGATTCTCTTTTCTTGCCAGATTCAAGATAAAAATGTATTTAAAAACCTGTTGCCAAATGTATTTTCAAACATTCTGAAAATTCAGATTCATGTTTTAAAATTTATTTATTTTGTACCATTGTACATATAAAAGATATTTCGAAAAATAAAAATGTAAACAAACATTTCTTCCAACTTCCTGTCTGCAGAAATGCACTTCCGGTTTCAAAAATCAGCTAACGAGTAAAATTCAAATCCCTGTAACTTAAGTTCTAAATAAGGTATAAGCAAAATTCAAACACTATTAGAAAGAAAAAAGTTTAAAATTTAAACTGATGTTAAAATTAGAAAATCGAAAATTTTGACAAAAATGACGTTTTAAAGGTGTACGGATACCTTAATACATGGAATTCTTATGATTTTGGTACACTTTCTAAAAATATATTTTTCTTATAGATCCGATATTTTACACATTGTTATATGAGTGTAGTGAACATAATTTATTTTTGATAAGGTCTTACACATTTTAGGTACTACACAGCATGAGTATTAAATTTACAGCGAAATTTAAATCATAAAATACAATTTTGTTAAATTTTTTCATACATAATTTTCATTTTTGAAATTATAATTATGTTCAACGAATAGAATATTTTGCTTATAAGTACTTTGTGCAAATTTTTAAAGACGTAATTACTTCATTTTATGCAAGAATAATTAGATTCCTAATATTAGATCCTTATAATTTTTAAACAAAAATTTGAATTATATTACATTCAACTTTTGAATTTGTAATTATATTTACTCTACAGAATGGTACTTTTATCAGAATTCTGCAAATGTTTTATGACATAAATGCAGTTTATTTTGTATAGAATGCGCATGTAAATACGTAAGTACATGACTTATAAATACAAATGCAGCTGTTGTTTATTAAATGTTCATGTGTCATTATTTATGTTTCGATATGCGTTATATTTGTAGAAATAATACGTACAAATCTACAGATATCTGAATGTTAAAATATAACTTTTAATTACGCATAATTCATAAGTAGTGAAGATTATTTAAAATTTACATAATTTAAACACCTTGTTTTTTGTAGAAAGCATCTCAGTTATTTTAGAAAGAATTAATATTGCTTGTGTATTATTTTTTTAAACTATATTGATAGATTTTAGGTACATTGTAGTTGAATATCATTCATTACTGTCAAGAAGGAAGTTTGAGACTTGATATTGGAGCTCGGCCGCAGTATGGTCATGGTCGCAAAACTGCCACTGACGTTGCTCCCACCGAGCTGTAGTTAAGAGCCTTTTTGCCACCAATGATCTGCTGTTTAACGCAAATAATGCACGTTAAATCTGGTAGATGGCCCAACTCTTCTACTGTAGTGGTCGAGAAGTTTGGAGAGGTAGTTTCCAGCTCAGGTGGCGTTTTCATCATTTGACCGAGAATCAAAATAACGTGATCCGCCTTCAATAGCCTTCGTTTTGCTTCTTTGTGAGGCGTTAGGTTATAAGAACAATTATGCCCTCAGATATCAGTCAAGTTCTTTACTAATAAATCTATGTCTATAATGAAATCAAACAATGCGTATAACAATCAAGTTATTTCTAGAGTAAAATCATCAACTTCCATAGTAATACTAACATTGCCTGCATCTATCAATTAATGTGTATGGTTAACAGCAAAAATATCCGTGTCGATCAATTTATGTATAGAAGAATATTCACAACCACTACTTTAATCAACTATTGTCTATAGTAATAACATATGCGCTTGCTTTAGGTATATTTTAAATACGAATGTTTAAAAAAAATAATAAATCTAAGATATTTCTTTCTATTTCTAAAGGTACTAATTAGCTTTACTCATGAAAAACCGTTTCTGTTCATTTCCTTCAGCTACAGAATCTCCACTATAAACAGCGCTTATCTTCTTCGGCGTTTGTGTGATTTTTTTTTATCTCTGGCCAAAGAAATGCACTAAATTCATATAATGCACTTTGTTTGCTTCCATATTCAAATAATTTTATGTACAATTTACTCTTTACGTATTATAACCAAACATTTTTTCGAATTTGTCTGAAGTATAGATACAGTATTTTAGAAGATGTACTTTGTTTCCAATACATTTGTATTCTGTTTCTATGCATTTGTTTTCAATTACTTTGATATATTCAGAGCTGTCACTAAGCCACTTACCGAAAATCGACACTATCTTTCTGGACGACAGAAATTCCGAAATAAGATGGCCATGATTTATGGCCTAATGTTTATGGCAGTAGACTCGTGGTCGACGGTTTGCGCCGAGTCGTAAGGTTCGAACCTGATGCCCAAGCCTTGATGCAACTAAATATCTGCCGTGTAGACGGGAATTTGGGAAAGAGGGTGCCAGCTGAGGTGTCGTCCTTGTTACTTAACTGAGGTTTAAAATTACGAGGCCCGTCGCCAATATCTCTCTGTTTCTTCAAGTGTGACGTTAATGAAATAAATCCAACCTATTCTGAAATAAACTAAATTAGAGTATTATATGATTTGATGAGCAGCAAATGTAATATTATATTTTGAATTTGAAAGTAATTAAATCATTTTCATCTGCTATTTCGTATAATAATGCGCGGGAATTTAATAAATAACTAAATGTTTTAAAGGAACTTTGTAGCAATGAGAAATTCTTAATTTCTTAATATGTTTAATTCAGAAATAGTCGTTTAGATTTCTTAACGGATGACAGTCTAATATACTGGTAAGTGAGGGAATCCTTCTTTCATTTTGAGCAATAAATTTTTGGATGAGACGAGATTGTGAGATAAATTCGTTTCACTGGAGGGTAAAGACTGAGTAAAAACTAGCCTTAATATTTAACCAATTTGTTCACATCCTTGAATAATCAACAATCAAAACAAGTTATCTATGTGGATGAATTTCCTCAAGACTAATTACATAATAAGAAATATATATTTTTATCTTACGAACTCTAAGCATATGACTTTTAATAATGGAATCCGATTTAAGCGGATGCACTGTGAATATTTCACAGTTCATTAAGCTCTCTATCCTGCATGCGATAATGAACCTACACAAGATCAAATCGGCTCAATTATGGTCTGACATATTTTCTCATGGCAGTATTTGGAATCTTTATCATTTGTACTTATCTTCCAAAATGAGATTCGATACGCAGAATGTGATCGAACATCTTTATCCATTTACGTTGTTCTGTAATCCGCACGAAAATTGAGGTTCCATCACAGTAAGTGCAACTCTCACACCTCATATTTAACTATTGCCTGGTTGGAAAAGCCTTCGTCTGATTTTTCTGTCATGAATTGCCTGGGAGCCGAGGATTAAATCCAATTAATCACCTTTAGAATGTTTTGGAGATATGTTAAAAAGCACATCACATAGCACCATTGACCCTTATTGAAATAAGGACAGTTCTAGCCGATATTTTGTGAGCCATTCTTGTGGAACACTTCTGAAAACTTGAACGATTTTTGATTTAAAGTGTGGTAGCCGTTATTAAGGTCAAACGAGACCAAACTCGTTATTAGTTTGTTATCTCATATTCAGTTGCCCTTCAGTGTAGAATTTAGTAATACAAATTTGAGAAGAAAAATAGAAGATTCTCTAGAAATGACATTACACTCGGATACTCGAGGTGACGCGTCAACAGGATCTATAGAACTACCTTGACCTTTCCAAACTATTGAATATGAGCGTTGTTAATGAGCACACATGCATTATGGTGCGTCATGAGGAGCTCATGTTACGACTCATTCATACACTAATAAAAATGTATTAGAAACAAATTTTTAAAATGTGAATACCTACTTTTCAGACTGTTATTGCTTAACAGACATTTACAATTATTTAATGTAACATTCATTTACAATTATTTAATGTA
>BMAW01054170.1:37980-90929 GCA_019974015.1 Nephila pilipes
CATTTACAATTATTTAATGTAACATTCATTTACAATTATTTAATGTAACATAAATTTACAATTATTTAATGTAACATTCATTTAAGCAAGAACAACGTTGATACATGCGTTATGAAAAGTTAAGTATTTGTCAAGCTTTTCATACACTTTGGAGGGTTTTACCAAAAAGAAGGTTATAATTCTCAATGGAATCTAGATTGGATCAAAAATTCCCAATTAGGTATATTCAACGCCCACAGGGGTTTGGTACCTGCCTAGGTGAAATTCATTACTAAAACGTTTGTTCAAATCAGGTGAATTCATCTAATTCCCCTATCTCTCCTCTCATTCTTGAATAATAACAGTCTTCTGCATATATCATGGTTCTTACAGAAGGTGATGTTCTAATGTCAAGCATCGTATAGAAAAAAATCCCTGTAGTTAGTATAGGAAAATGGAAATCAGAACCATTGCATCTGTTATGTATGGCTTATGTATCGTCACCATAGTTAAGTACAGTTATAAAAGGGTTTTAACCATGTAAGTAATGTCATTATCAACTCGGTGAAGAATGATTCAGCATTATAAAATTTAAATTTGTAATTTAAAAAGTACACCAATTTATTGAATGTATTATTAGAATTGTTTTTCATAAAAGTAGCGAGAAAGTGTGTAAATAACGTATCATGAAAAAATATATATTGCCGTAGAAAATATTCATTCCAAAGCAAATTATCAAAGTCAAGGTAACAAACAACAAGGCCTTAACAAAACAGTATTTTGTTTCTCTGCAACTCATGAAATAGCTGAAAACTTTTCAAATGAACAAATTTTTGAATTTATTATGGTGAATAAAAATAACAAATTAACCAACAATTTCTTAAATTTATCCTCTCATACGGTTCTTAACCTCAAACTACAAGCAACGATAAATTGAAAAAATAAACCAGAAAAAAATTGCAGCTTTACTTAACAATTATTTAAACACAACAAAAATCTTCACTAGAATTAAAGAATCACGTTCAAATAGGTTATTTCAATATCAAACATGTCTTTTCGACGTCTTCCGCCCAAATAATGTGTGATAAACGCAGATTTAAAACTTAATCAAATCTAATTGGAAACGTGGAGATATTAACAACTCATTTAAACGGTCCGTAGAAAGTGCTAATTGAACGGTAAGTGCTTTAAAGAAATTCTAACACGAGGTAGCCTAGCAACAATTGGAGGTATTGGTGTAAAATTAAAGCGAGTGGAGTTGAGTTGCCGGGAGAATAGCTTCAGGATTACCTCTGGTATAGTACGTATCTTTTCCAGAGAGGGGGGAGAATTTGCGACACGAGTGGACTGTAATGATAGTTCGTCCTCTTTCTGGGAAGAGAGGATGATTCACAAAGGGGTGAATGATTGGTCGGTGGAGCGTCGCCCAGCTGGACGGGGTTTCGTTTCGTCGAAGAATTAATCATTTCAACCGAGAGTAATTATTCCCTTATTAACGCGTTTGGTAGACTAGATATATGTTTACTTGTAAATTCTGTTTGCGGAATTTGGGTACGATGCCTGAATAATTTAGAACAAGTTAGAAGACACATAACTTTGAAACATTTAGACTTTGTTATCGGGAATCTTACAATTTTAAGTTAATTTTTTCTTTAAAATTAACACTTTTATGTATATAAAAAGGAAAATTCTTGGTGGTTTGGTAATTCGAAATTTAGAATTATTTAAAATAAGAACGTATGTTAACTTTAGCTTATAATTATTGTTAAAGGAAAAATAACGTAGGGAAAATTAAGGAATATATATATATATATATATATATATATATATATATATATATATATATGCTTTATTTCAGGTTTTCAATATCTTAAAAATTGCGTTCGCTGTAAAAAGAATGATTAGTTAAAATACTTATGTATTAACGTTGTAAAGAAAGATAACTTAAAATGCATGAGTTTTTTGAAGAAATAATTTTTTTAGGTGGAAAGTGTTTTAAAACTGTTTCATATTTAAACTATCTGAAACTATCCCCGTACTTGAAGTTGTGAAATTTAGATAAAATACTAGAATATCATGAATAGTGCATAATGTAATAAAAAACTGTTTTTTTTTTATGAAATTAGCAATTATAAGGCATACAATTTAAATGTTGTGCCAGAATATGCCAAAGGCGTAAGCTAATAAAAGGAAAACAAATTATAAATAACATATAAATATATTCAAATCTGAATTTAACGTAAAAGAGAAATAGGAAAGAAAAACCCCAGTAATGTTCAATTTTACATGAAATAATTTGAAAATTATTTTGAACGAATTAGAAATCCTGTTACGAACCCTTAACAAGGATTAGCTACAATTTAGAAGAAAACTCACACATACAAATCTCTTCATTTTGAAATAAAATTTACTCGCAAACATTACTTTTTCAATATATTCTAAAAAATGAAAAAAAAAGTCATTCATATATGTGTTTTGGAAACTCAGGCAAGCTTAAGCAATGCTCCCTAACTTGGCGATTTCTCGATATATATTAGGTGAGCAATTTTGGAATTATTGCAAAATCTCCCTGTAGCTATAAAAGCTTGAAAAACTATAAATATGCAGATGGGAAGTTTGGGGGAATTTGCCTTGTATGCCCATGTTTGCCTGCAAAATATAGAGTGTTACATTGAATATGTGTCCGTAGAGAGTGAATTTGTAAGCTGGTGTGTTGAACGTTCTGAAAAGTGATATTACTGTTATTATAGTAATGTTTTTTATCTACTCGTACAAGAGCTGTATTTCCTCCTGTTTCGTCATAAATCGGTACATGTTTTGATGCACGCGTTTTGTCTTGTCCTAAATATTTGTGAATAATGTGTTCTTTTCCATTATCTTACGAAAATGACGATAAAAACCACAGACGCTATTAACCCACGGAAATACTTTTTCAACAATATTAATTTAAACCAAAAGAAAAATAAGTATGAGCAGCTAGGTTTTAAATTCACAATACAGCATAAAGATAATATTGATTAGTATTAAGAGTAAATAAAATAGGGGGGGGGGAGTTCAGGAAGATGCTGTCACTGTTTACACGTTCCTTATTAAGCTAGTTTTTCAAAGAATCGTGATACAAATTGCAAACTGAGCGTTGCATGAGTTCAGAAATATTTTTTCTATAAAATCAATATATCCGCTATTAACTTTTTTTCTTATTTATATGATAATTGGATGAATGAATTTTAAAGAATTTGTTTAATATACTATTTAAATGAGCTTTATATACTCCAAAAATTATTAGATGTAAGAATTATGGTTAAGAAGATAGAAATATTATAAATTAATTAATTTAAATCTTGTAAAGGTAACCAATATATATATATATATATATATATACATGTGTGTGGACGTATGCGTTTAGTGTGTCGGTGTTATGTGTGTGTAGAGAGAGAGATAATCAAAGAATTAAATATATTAGTCCAAACTTATATTACGTTTAAACTATATTCTAATCATACTATTAAAACGACTGTTTGGGAAAAAAACACCTTATAAAATGCTGCCAAGAAATACCATATTTATTGTTTTAATATCCATGTAAAATCAAGTACGAGAGATATTATTGAAGAATATATCATTATTGTACATAATCTAGAAAAAAAAAACACATCATCATAATCATTCCAAAAAATAACAATGAGAATTATGATTTCATAACATTATTTAGAATTTATGAAAAATCCCGCTATTATAGATACACAAAACTTCGTAAAAAGTAATTCAAAAAATGAGCAAGATTTTTTTTTTTTTTTGATAATTTAAGAAAATAATTAAACAGAGCAGAATTGCAAAAAAAATAAATAAATAAATGCTTTTATAAGCTTTGAACATATGTTGCGTGGTTAAAAATATGTTATAGCATTCTAGCAATCCCACTCTGCTATTGTTTTATAATTAAAAATGTAATGAAATCTAAAGCAACTTAGAAAATTCCAAGAAAATACAAAATAAAAATAATAACAAAAATAAATATAGTAAAACAAAACTAATATTAAGAAAATAAATTTAATACACACTCTTACACACACACACACACATATATATACGAGCACTCTAGTGAGCATAGAATCAGCGAAAAAAAAACATCATTCAATTTTATACCCTACTTTGCGTTGCTATGGTAATGCCATGGAATAAAAGGAAACAAATGAAAAAAAAATTCCACTAGAAATCTTTTTTTTATTATTGTAAAGCTAGTGGAATGGCTACATTTTTGATATTTCCGTTCTCTGCGTAAAAAAAAAAAAAAACGATCAGATGGTTTATCGATTCTGCAACATACAACATATCATTGCCAATAATAAATCCATCCTTTCCAAATATTATCATATATAATAAAGCATTATAATTATAAAATATATTGCAATATATAAGTATTGCTAATAATAAATTTAATCAGCAATTATAATTATAAAATTATTTTAAATAATATTTATAAAACACAACATTAGTTATGTGTAATTATTGTAAATAAATATAATCAGATATTATAAATTATAAAATATAATTATTTTTATTCATATACTAATGCTATGTATTTTTAACTAAGGCTAAGTATTTAAGTATTCTGTAAATTATAATACTTCTTTCATTATTTAAATTTGTATATTATATAGGATATAAGGAATAAAATAAGTAATTAAAATTTAATTCAAAAATTATTAAAATTTTTTAGACATATTTCAACGTTATGCTTTAAGAATTATGCGAAAAAAGACTTAATTTTTGTTACATAGTTTTGCAGAGAATTATTTATTTCATTCATTTTACAAACCGAATTTTACATCGTTTTTTAAATTAAATATTTATCAATTATTGGTGTAAAACAGGTATTTCACCTTTTCTCTCCACAAATCAGTTAAAAAAAACGTTACATGCACGTTTTATGCATACTTTTAGAAGAATATTTAAAATAGGCATCAAAGGCGTTTAACAATAAATGGTTTTGGGGGAAAATGGTTAAATTGAAAAAGAACTATGCAATGGATTTGTAAAACATCTGTCGTTTTCTTAAAAATCGTTAGTTGCTTTTAACGAATAGCAAACAAGAGGGAAAAACACGTGACAAAGTAGAGATTTCTTAAAAAAGGGCTATAATAGTCAACAAACACTGCTTCACCAGATTGAAATAGTCATCGCACCCAAAAATCCACAGACGCCAAGGAACACACGATACTTCCCTTTGATCCAAAACAAAATAATTAAATACAATAATCAGTATAAAATCAAATCACCTGTATTTTCCTAAAAACAGATAATCAAAACACTTCTGAAAAAAAAAAAATCAATGCTAGCCTTTGATTAAACATGCTGGATTTATTAGGTATAATATGCACACACGCATCACAATTAAATGTTCACATTCACGCTTATTTTTTCGCAATGACGTTATTTTTAAAACGTTTTTCTGAATTTCACTTGGTGTGTGTGTGTGTCATCAAATTTTCGATCGTTAATTTAACCAACTTCCCATCAAGCTAGAGCTTTGAAATTTTGAGAATCGTTCGTACTCGCCTAACAATGCAATATTTAGACGTTTGCGACAAGTTTTAACTCATATTTTCTTTAATAATGCAGTTTAGCCCAAACACTTGGCGCGATTTCAAAAATTGGCACCAAACTTGGCGATTTTTTTTTTTTTTTTGGCTGAGCGTTAAATCCGTGAAACGGAACAGGGTAGCCACATTTGGCAAAATACTGCCAAATAATTCTTGTCGCCAAGGATAAACCTTTCCTGAATTCTGGTTCCCATTTTTTTTAATAGAATGACTTACAAACTTTCAAATGCATGTTTTGATTTTATGAGTATTATGAATTTCTTAATATGCTCACAAATGTATCTTTTTAAGTAAATTTTAAAGTTAAATATAACTAACAGTTTTAACTAATATTTCAATAATTTTCTTTAATATACTTTGCTACCATATAAAAACGTTATTTTTAAAAACGTTGGTTTTTATATCGAATTATTTTGCTAATGGATTAAATTCACAGAATCATGTGATCATGACGTCACATGAATTTAGTCCATTGCATCACAGTAAAAAAAAAAAAAATTCGACAACACATAGCAAAAAAGTGAAATTTAAGAGTAGCTGGCCGCTCGTGACAGCCGTGATTCAGAATACCGAGAGTCAAAAATTTCGTTTTTAAAATCACAAATATTTGACATGTTTAAAACGAATGAAGGAAGTTAGCAATGTGTGTAATTCAAATAGATATTTGTTAGATATATTTGCTTTTATAAAAACTTCACGAAACGCTTGAAATTTCCCGTTCAAAGGGGAAATTCAAAATAAATATATATATAGGGATGGGTTTGTAAAGAATAAAGTAAATAATTATAAAATTTGTTTTAAAAATTTATATTAAAGATATTTAATAATACAGTAACGTTATGCAATTATTTTGTATTATTCATTTTACAAACAGAACATACCTTCTTCTTTTAAAACCAATTTTTTATCAATGTATTGGTGTAAGATTTTAATTTCACTCTTTCTCTGCAAATCATTTAAAAATAAAAGAACGTAACTCCAACTTTTAAGATATATTTAAAAGAACAATTAAAGAATCCATCAAAAGCGTTCAACAATAAAGGATTGGGAAATAATTCGTTAAAATGCTGAAAAGAACTACGTAAGGTAATTTTAAAATATCTTCTGCTGTTTTTCAAAAATTGTCAGCTGCGTTTAAAAAACTACAATTAAGAATAAGAACCCCACTTGATTATGTACAAGTTTCTCATAAAAAGATATATGAGAGTCAACAAACACAGATTCGCCAGATTGAAACTATTATCACACCTAAAAATCGCCAGTCACCAAAGGACACTCGATTTTTCACTTTCACCGGAATTGCCCATTCCCGTAAGAACTTCAGGATAAACAGTATATAAAATCACACTTACATGGAAATGCAAAGTTGTGTAACAATTTCAAGTCAATTTATCGACTACTTTTGGAATTTTGAAACTACAAACTTACGGAAGTAGAATTTTTATTTATAAAGATATATGCTGCCGTTTCAAAATAAAGATATTCAATATATCATTATCAAAATTAATCTTACTGATTAAATAGAAAGAAAATTAATTATCTGCTTACACATAGTAACAGATATGTCTTTAACTCTCCCAATTAAACATTACTAGAAATCATAATCTCGAGAAAAATGTATGCTAAAATTTGCAATTAAGATGTTTCAGCTCTTTATTTATTCACGAAGCCATAACCACGTTGACTGCTTCTAAGAAATGGGTTACGAAAAGAGAAACATATATAATTTCAACAGATTATTTTTCTGACTGAAATAGCTTTCAACTTATTGGCAGTGAATCATATATAGTAGTGTTGAACTTAATTGTCCTGTAAGAAATGTGTGAAATAGTTTAATCAATAACACCAGTTTGGGTCTTTGCACACGAAATAATCGATATAAAGAAAGTATGAGATAAATAAGCAAAAGATCATGCAGAATTTTGCAACTTAATTTCTTGGATATTAGAGGGAAAAATAACTAACAACTATTTCAAAAGACAACATAAAAAATAGTTATTAGAACTATCAAACTCAAACAACAGACATACAGAAGTTCTAATTCAAAAGAATCACTTTAAAATGTAACTTGAAATGATTGATATTTTAGCTCTGAAATAATACATTTTTCTCTGTGTTCGATTTCTATTGTTGTGACGTCTTTCCTTCATTTGTAAGTCTATAGCCATCTAATTAAATAGTCAGTAAGCTCGAGACTTCAATAGAAAATACATAAGACAGGACAAAATAGTTTATTACCTGACAACGTAGAATATATAATATAACCACCCCTTAATACAGTTGATCCTAGTTTATATTCAAACAATAATGTCTTAGCTCACCAAATCTCTCTTCCCGATTAATACATTACTTGATTATTACTATTTAACTCCTATTTCATTCAAACTAGGAGTCACTTCAATCTAATCGATAATTAAGCTGACTCACTTCAATCCAGTCGTTATCCTTTATTTCTTTACTCTTTCCTTTCAATTATATTTCACTTATATCACTATCTCTAATTAAATTTACTACAGTTCTTAAATATATCAAAATGGCCTGATGATATTTCATTTTCCTTCAGAAGATTTTTGTAATTTTATGCATTATAGATTACCAAAAGTACTCCCTTTTAGTGAAGAGAAATTCGCGAATAGCCCAACGTCACGGTGTACCAGACTAGTGAACATATAATTTTAATCTAATTAAAATTTTAAATACAAAGAGTAGTTCTTAATTTTTTCTTTTTATATCGACAAGATTACTGACGTTACAGTTCAAATCTAAAGAGTATGTTCAAATCTAAAGAACATATTCATAAAATGCCATAAGTAATGAAATTCCAATGGTGACTATTTCTTACATACTTTGCAAGAAAAAACTCCATTTTTAGTAAATCTTAGCTTATTTAAATACTTTCAACCAGTAGCTACCAACATTCGGTTTATTTCAATCATAAATCAAAATCAACATAATACACATAAATCTCGAAGTTCAATTTTTCAGAAATTGCCTTTCATGTTTGAAAAATGTAAGAAGCACTTCAAAATAATGTTTTGAAATGAATATATCAAGAATGAAATTTTTCCGCTTATATAAATCAATGATGCTTTCAACAACTCTCAACAACAGCCATGGAATTGATGTATGTTTTTTTTTCTTTTTCTATATGAAAAATATTTTCCCATAAGTGTTATTTTATAGCGTGCATAAATTTATGTACTTTTTAAATTTAATTTTTATATAAAAGGATAAAAGTTAGCTGTAAAAACCTTTCTTATGAGACTTTTTCCTGAAGGTGTTGAAGTCTAATGGTAGAAAAAGCTTTAAAAGTGCAGGAGTGTGTTGTTTATTTATACTCGAACACCCGAAGAATCAAAAGCTTTTACGTGTAATGGGTGTTCTCCTTGGGGTTCATAAAACTGAAAACTTGTTACAACAAAGAAATTATATTACATTTATATTTTCAAAAATTCAGTTTATTGTTTAGTGAAGTATTTTTGTGAACACTTTGATAGTTAGAAAATATAACAGTTATAATAGGCTCAAGTTCTACCATTGCAGAAATTTGGTCTTTCTCTGACTGATCGAATATCATCTGAACTGTTCGATTCAGAATAATAACTTCATTACACTGAGCAAGTTAGATCGGCCCTTATTATAACGCGCATAACTATTGACAGTTATGCTTAAATTTTTCATGTTAACTTTTAGTAATTTATAATTTAATTTTTCTTTAGTATATATACATTGGAATTATTTCTAAATTATAAATTCAACAGCTTTGATAAAGTTGTAAATGCCCAAATGGTTAAGGACCTTCGAAATGAATTATCACAAAAACTACCGGGTAGCAATTGGAAAGGTTTTATTTCTTATGTAAGAAGAATCCACGCATTCAAAGAACTCAAGTTGTACCAAATAAGACATATTTTGACGCCTGCCCCTTCCGGGCTGCCTCTTGTGCCATAGATAAATTCAATGATTAAACACAAAAACTCAATAAGTCAATAAAAGAGAAACTAGAACAATAATTACGCAATTTATTAACTTCTAAATAATATAACAACAATTATTTCTGCTCTCTCGGGGAAGGGTTTTACTACCTTAACTCAACCCACCAATAATAATCTAACAGACTCTTGCCACTAAGCTTTCCTCGATTGCAACTTAGACTCCGAACAATTGTTGAACACTGGAACAACTAAATTTCTGGAATTACTCAACTTTTAACCTATCCACATACTTCGACCTCTCTTTCAACTCCTTCTTCGACCTCTCTCAACTTCTCCTTCCATTTCTCTGTTCACCTAATTCAACTTCTCCTTCAACCTCTCTTTTGCGACTTTCACTCGGAGTTTATATATTTCCTAACTCTCCCGCTTCACTTCATTTCTACCTGCTATCTATCTTCATATTCACGTTTCAGTTTTGATTAGGCAAAGGTTGTTTAGCAAAAGCAATCAATCTTAATTAAAAGTCCCCAAGGTTAGTGAAGAGAAACCGCGAATAGCCCAATGTCACAATATGACTTTTCTCTTACTGATCGAAAACGTCTTAACTACTCTCCAAATTAGAATATTAGCTCTAGTAACTTGAATCGAGTGAGAAAGTCAAATTTCCCGTTGCCATACTTTTAATTTTCTCATGTTGGTTGTCAGTATATTTAAACTTATCTTTTCTCTTGTGTAATTACAATAAAGCTATGCGTTGAATATAACTTCAGTTGCTTCAGAGAGATGATAAATGCCATAATGGTATTATAGCTTCATTATACATTTAGCTTTGCCTTCGTTTAGTGACTCTAAAGTTTATTCGTACAATGTGTAACTGAATTCACACAGTTACCTCAAGCTTTATCACTTCAAATATTGGTTTAATTTAATCAAAACCAGAGAATTTAAAGCTGTAGATATGACATTTTCTTTCGCTGTGAATTAAGGATATTCCCTAAAAGTATCCCTCAATTTGCTTATGCTAGTTGGTAGTTTTAGAGTTCTGACACTGAAATTTCATGGGACATAGTGTCACGAACACAAGATTAATAATTTTCCTTATTATAACGCGATATAATTTTCAGTTCATATTTGTCTTTTTATTCCATATCTTATATTTGTATGAGAAATATGGAACAAAATGCGGTTCATTATAAAATTAAAGGTATAGAATAAAAACTATATCATACAGTAAAAGAATCTTCTTTGGTTGGGAATTTGCCTTACCAGAACAGGAAAGGTAATTTAAAATGTTTAAAATTAGCAAAATCAAAAGCAGAAACCTTACGTCAATATGTGTCTCATAGTTAAATATTAAATATAATGATTACATACAAGGGGAATTTTTGAGAAAACAGATGTAATGAAAAAAGTCTCTCTTGTGCACGAATAAAATTTTTATAGTACGGCTGTATCAATTCAGGTATCAGAGTAAATATCAAAACGTATTCTTATCTTGAATATGAGGGTTGCAGAAACTATCGTAGCACTCGTAGGGCCACAATACATTCCAACATATTCTACACTGTGCTAAAGTGTATATCTCAAGTGTCTAGACGTTTTAAAAATGTCTTCTTGTGTGAATTAAAGTGAGAAAATAGTGTTACTTACACAATTAAATTTCCTATGAAATTTCCAGATTCTATAGATATAATTGCAGTGGACATTTATCGTTACTTTAATATAGGATTTCAAAAAAGTAAATTTAATAAAAAAGCATCAAGCGAACAAAAACATTTATTACAATCACAAGTAAAACATTGTTCGCAAGCCTCATAATTCTTCCTGTTGATTCTATTTTTTTCTCATCTTTTTAAGTGTAACTTTATAAAAAATAAGAGTTCATATTAATAAGAGTGATTGCGTTTGCTCATATCCAACGTACTAAGAAGCGTCACGTGGGCTATTGGCAACGGAATTCGTCATTTTGCGTCTCAGTCAGTGTCGAGGATGCCATCTGAGCAGGCACTTCCCTTTAAAGACTTCTACAAGACGTCACGGGAGGATGGATGTGCGTAATCTCTGCACGCGTCCCGTCTTTAATAGCACCAGGGCTTGATCGTATGACTCTATGAAAATAACGTCAGCAGCAAATCATGATCATGACCGCTAGGCTATCGCGTCCATTCCTCTAAATAAGAAAATTGAATAAAAAAATTTGCATTTAAAATTTTCGCAGATCGTGATCTGTTCATTACATGAGGCAATTCAATCAGCAAGTGCCCGTTTGCTTTTTCAGAATTTAATGAGGTATCACAAAGAAAAAGAAACAAGTTACTTAACTCATATATTTCAAGGCATCACACACAATATCACATATGCGGCTTGTGTTTGTTTGTTTATACTACTATCTCAAAAACATTTAACGTCATTAAGGCACCTTCAACAAAGTAAAGCGATACTATTTTCTACCTGGTTTAAATATTTCATCCTTTTTAAAATTAAAAGCAGTAGAAGTCCCATTTTAACTTTGAAGTATATCTCTCATTATGTATCTGTTCATGCAAATAAAATAATATTCAATAATTCAAATAACCATATTTGAACTATTAATTATCCAAATATTCTTAATATTCGTACTTAATTTAAAATTGCACTTAAATCGAATGTAAGTTTAGGTGTATTTTGTGTAAAATCTATTGCATTCATAATTTCAAAAAAATTAAGTGTGCTTATAACATAATTTTCTAGGCACTGAACATAATTATTCTTGATAAAAAATTAAATGTTATAAAATGTAAGCAATTTTATATGAATTAAATTTTCGAATATTTATTAGAAAAGCATTATGCCCATTGCATAGGAAATAACCTTATTTCGCATGACATAAATTATTAAATATAATGCGTAAAGTAGATTCTTAAGAGAATATATTAAAATTTTAAACATCCCATTTAGCGAAAAAGATGACTAATATTTTTCACTTTGGTGTGCACGTGTATTTGCAATTTTAAAATTTAAATTTCAAGAACGATCTTATTATGAAATTCTGATACATAATGCATCTATGGAATGTACGGTTGTATCTTCTATTTTTTTTAAAAAAAGAATGCAAAATTTGATATATTCTGGTGACACAGTTACATTATCCCGTACACTCCTTGGGAATCAAATGCGTTTGCTCTCCTTGCCCAGCGTATCACATTAGATACGCTCCGAGAATGCCTGCTGCAGACCAAAGTATCAATAGAGATGCGCTTGTTGAGAACGTTTTAGTTGATTTTTTAATGTTACTATATGGCATTACAATACCGCGAAATCTATATAGATAGGTTATTTGGGGTATTGACTTGTTGATATGGGCTTGGATTTCTCTTCTGGCTATTCGAAAAGGGTATTTGTTAAAAGCACGTGTTGCGGCTCGGCTCTTTATATGTAATGACATGATTTAAAAAGTGCACTTGGTTTCGGCTGCTTTTTCTTTCTTGCTTGCTGCTTAGAAGTTTGAATGAAAATTTGTGGATGTTTATAGGGATTAGGGCTTTTGGTAGCAGATGCTCTTAGCTGTTCGTTTCATTAGGTCGTTTTTTATTTGTAGCAACACTCATGCGAAAAGAAAGTATTTACCTGATACTGAGATTTACTAAATAATAAACGAATCTGACAGTGATGTTAGCGAAAGTAATCCATATCTGTACATAGCCATTAAAGAGGAAAAAAGACGAAGATGTGCCCTTTGCTCTAAATCTTGCATGAAGCGTCAAAAGTTGACAAAATATGTGTAAGACATGTGACGTTGGACTATACGTTGAAGAATTTTTTTTATAAAAATACCATATAGCAAAATAAGATTCATTTTTTATATCTTAATGTTCCATGTAATGGTACATCATTACACCATGAAATTTATGTAGCAAATGTAAGAATATTTTGTATTTTCTTAAAAGATATGATTTTTGTGTAATAATTTTATGTATAAAACATACAATTTTCCATTAAATCTTTTTTTTTTCTTTCGTGTATATTAATTTTAATGCATTTTAAATAATATATGTAAGAACCGAAATATTTTAATGAATAGCCGATTTCAGAGGAATTTTTTTCTCGAATTAGGCTTAATATCTAAAATCGTCTGGGCACAGATTGACACTCAGCGATAAGAAGCACTTCTTTTTTCTCCCTCAGGTAGTGAAAGAATTAAGATTTATTTTTTTAATATGTCGTGCATATCGCCCTTCTTATATATATCCATTACATGTACAAAATATCCATCAGATATCCATATATTTTAAGTTTAGTTTTTGAATATCTGTAGAAACTGATAGGTGAGTGAAATGCACGTGACGGGTAAATTTTTTTACTTATCCATAGTGGGATCAAAACTTCCCCGTAATTGCTACTTATTGTCAAATAGGTGATTGTTGCAGAGAACATTCTGATTTCTAAGGCTGGTTAAACTACTAAGGAAGATTCTTAGTACCTGACAACTTTTTTCAATATTTTTAGTGATAGTTACTGCTATTTGCTTAGATAGTGGTGCTTGTATTCGTCTGATTTTGAAATGTGTTCTTCAGAACTTCATGTCAATATGCAATTATGCGTTCTGCTGGAATAAATACCATCTGAGACTCTTGAGACATACAGAGATAGCATACATAAACGGTTCTACTAGGTGAATGCAGTACTCAAGTGACAAAAGCTTTATGCAAGTTAACGCCAGTGTTAAATATAGTCGTCGGAGTGGGCACTCTTCCACTTCAACTGCAGGCGAGAGTGTTGAGCGAGTTTGATCAATCTATGGCATCCTGAAACAAAACAATTTAACAATATTAGCCAAAATTTGTAACATTACGTACATAAGGATCAATTAATGAGTGGAATAAATTTTGGTCCAGGATATGTCGATTATTTCATAGTGTAATAATTATAATTTTAACTCTACCCTCTCATGCATAGAAATCTGAAATCCTTGTATATATTTGTATTTATAGTTCATATATATTCAATTTCAAATTTATAATTTCGTAAGACCGTAATGTGTTAAACTTAAACTTAAAAACGTCTCGAAATCCTAAGTATAAAATCTAGGTTAGGGAATATTTTGTCAATTTCAATTATTTACGCTATACATTTCCAAGTTTAGTATTTTATTCTTTCATAGAGATATTAATTTTTCATAAAATAATATCCGGTTTTGTATTAATTTTTGCTAAATATAATACATTATTGCTTATATTCAAGGGATGCCTGGCTGCGATAGCCCAATGGCCATGGTTGAAAACTCCTGACCAGGGTTTCTTCTTTCAACTCTAGGCTTTGAGCCTTGATTCCATTAAAGAGCTGTCGAGTAATGGGGCCGATGCTCATTAACTCACGTGTCGTCTTGTTATTTTATAGAGGTTCAAAATTACAAGGTCCATCGCCAATAGCCTTCGCTTTGCTTCTGGATGTGGCATTAATAAATAATCAATCAATCAATGCAGGGAATGCCTTATTTTTCATATGTAAGAGCTAACAATTATTCATGTTCATGAAACACTTTTGTTATTATATTCAAATAATTATTCTAATAACCCCATGTTGTCTTCTCCTCAGTAATGGCCAAAAAGCCACAAGCCCCGAATAACGGTCTGAAAGTGTTTCTATTCCATTTACTGAAAGACCATTGATCTTAATGTTTCATGTTGGACAGTATAGCTGTCGGTATATGAGCATTTTATACATGTGAATTTTTCCTGTCCATATTGTCCGCTCTCAGAGTATTGGCAAAAGAGCTGTACGTTATTTATGCCAGAAGTATTCACCAATATAATGATAAATTAGGGCCTAGGCTTCACAATGTTTCTACCCTGAACCATTTCAGTTCTATTTTCAATGTAGTTATTGGTTACCGTGCGCAAATAGTCTTTAAATGTAAGGTGACCAATTTTTTACAATGAAATGTAGATGAAACAATTTAAAAAAAAAAGAGTACGGGGTAAATAAATGAAAAATTTTCTAAATTCAAATAAAGTACTCTGATTATGCTTAGATCCCTTTTAAATATTTAATTAAGAGAATATTTTTCCATTGAATGAATATTTTTTGTCAATTCATCATTTTCTAATAATATATTGGAAATTTTGGAGCAAGAAATATCTTTCATATTGAACTTTATGGTAAGTGCTGCAGCTACAATATCAACATTCCATCTTGATTTCTCACTTGTCCAAAAATCACTACCAATGGAAAAAAAAAATATTTCAAATTCTATTAGTTCCAGGGTAAGAGAACGTAAATTTAACAAGAATAGCTAAGTTTTCATATGGAATGAGTTTATTTTTGATATAATTAAATATTGCCACCCATCTTTTATCAATTTCAAAATATTGATTTTCCCATTGTTATGATTTATCAGAATTTAAATTTATATTCAGTCTTTTAATTTCTTCAAAAATACAATTGTTATCGATTTTAACATCAAGCATTTCTTTCGTTAGACATTCAACACTATTTTCAATCTCTGCCCAATTTACTTGCGATTAAGTCAAAAAACACCACTAAAGACTGTAATTTTCTGTTATATTTATTTCTGACCGTTCTTCGACTTATTGGAAATATGTTTGGTATAAATTCTACATTTATTTGCAGCACTTTTCCGTTTTATCCAGATTTGTTTCTTTTGAGTTTGACAATTTTCTTTTTTATCATTAAATGAATAAATTTACTTCAAATCGTAATTTATATTGAAGTGCAAAATTGTTCAAAATAAACTTCTGTTGCTTAAATATTTTCACTTTTAATCGTTTGGTGAAAAATAGTTGTCTAATTATGGACAAAATACATTAATATCTCCGATAATTCATAATTGAAAAAAAGATTCAAGAATTTTTCGATGTTTGTCTAAAATTTAAAAAAAAGAACAAAGAGGCAATTATAAAATGCGCTCTATAGTAGGTGCTTGAGCAAGTCATCTAACTTTTGAATGTCCTAGAAATTTTTCTATTTAACCTTTGCGTAACAGTTGGGTATGGCACCTCTGAATACAAAGATTAACAGATTAGTTTTAAAATATCGAAAAGGAGTACAGGAAAGAGGACAATTTTCGAGGAAGGACAGAACCTTTAAAAGAAAGGACTGTCCTCCCTGAAGGATGATGATTGGTCACCTTAATTATAACTGTACTGTACTGTGTACTGTAATATCAAAATTCTGGTAATATGCACTTATCCCTGCGGGGATCGTTATTTGATATTCCTTTATTTTGTATAAATGTTTTTAAAGTTTTCAGCAAAACTAGAGCTTAGAGGATCCCACACTTACACTAACCACGAGATGCTGGTTATTTAGTTGACGAGACTAAGAAAAAATTGTTTACATGAAATTGACAATATATCAGCTTCACTATCTACAAGACTTATCTTAGGGATATTGAGAATATTCTGAGAATAGAACTAAGGCTGATTTTTTTATATCAATTCTATTTTCAAGGAAACATTGTACAAGAATTTGTAATGAAAAGAAAATGAAAATAACTAAAATGACGTGCTTTTACAGTAGTCTTCCTTAACATTGTAGTATACTCTTATTACGCGATGTTTAATTTCGAATCATGCAGCACAAAAATATTGTTGTTGAAAAGCGACCACTTAAGCTTAATACTGTTTATCAGTTAAATGTTCTATGTATGCTGTAATAAAAATATTATATAATATTCGTTCATTTAAAAGACCAGTGAATTAACCATAAATCATACGAATACGAGACCTAGCATATTCACAGATAATCCATACATCCATAGAGTATTTAATTTAATTGTGCTACGATTGATATAAATATAAAGATAATTAATTCATTATGAAATTTAAAATTAAAAAACAAAATACAAAAGGGGGGGGGAATGACAATTTCGACTCGGAAATTTGTTAGAATGTACAATTATCGTAAAACAAAAGTTGAACCTAGAAGTAATAATCAAATTTAAATATTTGAAAACAGGCCACAAATCATCAAAAAGAAGAAATTATTTAAAGCTGAGAGAGGATACATACATGGTAAATTGGTCAAAATACAAAATTATTACAACTCTCAACAAGATGCTGGGCTGCCATCATTTCTGATTCATTCTGCTACACACGTCAAGACATGAATTGTAGACGCTCTTATTGGTACTCCTAACAAGCATATTGAATTTTAGTGTACAGGTTTTGCAAATTTTATAATAGTGGTTAAGTCTTAATAAGACGGTCTAACACATCCCTGAAGTTTTCAATGTTTCGCAGGTTTGGCGATATTGAAGGTCAGGGCATAGTGACGATAGTTCCGAGGCATGCTCTTGAGATGGCAGCGGTATGAAGAATGGTCACCTGTCAAAGGACCTCACTAACATACGAGTATCTTTGGAACACCAGTGTAGCTGTGATGGAGACCAACGATGAACGGATATTGCACGGAATTACACCCCATTCCTTTAGAAACTGCATTATGGATTTACAACGAGACACAACAATTCGTCCATCTTGGTTCTGAGCAAGTTGCCACCATAGACGTGTATATTTATCATCTACACAGAAATACACTGTTTCAAACTCTAGCGTTTGTTGTTGCTTTCGTGCAAGGGACGATTTCTTAACCCTTTCGCTACCGGAAAGAAGCGTTTCTTTGGATCCGCGGCTTCTTACGAACATTTCTAAGAAAGTGATAATTCTTATAGTCACCACTTTTCACGTGCATTATTGCATTACTATTATTTTTAACGTGATATTCAGCCAAAAAAGTTTGATAAAAATTTCTGACTCTCCTGTTCGCCAATTTTGATCGTTGTGAAACGTTTCACACTTTTTCTCTTTATAGGAATTTTAAAAAAGAAACTAATCAAAATTTTAAAAATACTGAATTGCTAAAACAATCACAATGCAATAAAGAAACAATAACATTAATGATTGTGTAATTCATCAGTTATTTAAAACTGATATGTTATTAATATTACCAAGATATTGAAAGTATTGTGGGAAAAGAGTGACCTCCTTAAATAAAATTCAAACTCTACCTAAATAAGTTTTATTTTATTTTATTTTATCTTCCGTAATATAAATTTTCAAATTTTAATTACCTGATTAATGAAAATAATATGAAACTGCTCCCTCGTCTTTAAATATCAAATACAAAAAAAAATATGAATATAAATCTCTGAAATAAGACTTTTTGAACTACGTTCCTTCCAGAGAATTACACTAAAGCACTGTAGAAAATAATTCTTTACGCATATGTTCACCACACTAATATTTGTATTTCGTTAAATTAGTGTTTCTGTTAACGGTAACAAATTAAGTGCCTTGAGCTTTTTTAAAATGATGGATAGCTGTGATATTTTACTTTCGTTATTTGTTAAGAGAGAATATAATATGTGGTGGAGGGGGATACTAATACAGAATGATTACAACATAATTTTGAGTGGTATATTTACTATATTTCAAAATTTATAAGAAAGATAAAAGTAAAGAATATCTCATTAAATAGGAAAGATGTCGAAAAAATTTTTTCAAACATTTGCATATGTTCTGCTCCTCTTTTTTTTGCTGAACCATAAATAACACATCGATCAATAAATAACTCGCGAGTCTAACATTGAAAACAACATTTTTTTTGCAAAATTATTTTTTATTCATCAACATAACACCTTTTGTTAATCACCTTTTAGGGTGATACAATCGTTCCAACGCTTTTCCAAATCTTTTTTTTTTTTTGTTTTTCCAAAAATTTGTTTTTGTTTTTGTTTTTTTTTTTTTTCGCAAGAAATCTTTTTTGTTGCGAGTAAATAGCGATAAACAGCTTTCTGAATCATCGACTCGTTGCTGTTTTTGTTCCATCAAAAGCAATCGCGGCACCCACTTGGGAAAAACTTTTTTCACTTCACTTCAAAAAAGCTTTTTCCTGGTCCGATCGACTTAAAATTTTGACACGTTTCAAGCAAAGGTTAGTACTCTAGAAAGACCTGGTTACTGGTTTACTACGAGCGCCATCTCTGGGTTAGTCTCGGGAGTTATTGATCGATGTGTTATCTATACAGAAATCTAATTCTATCCAGGGAGGTTGAAGCTTGTCATTTTATATGTCCTTTCTGAATAAGGTATATATTCGCACAATTTCACTACAATAATAAAAAATTTTAACAATGGGTTATAGAATATCCAATTCTCGTCTAGGCAGAAGTGTTAATATCTGCATGTTAATTGAAAATACGCCTTGAGCTCTATCCACTACATCGTAAGAAACACCGGATATCCTTCATTTACCCAAACAGAATGCTTGAATGGGCGAAATCTTTATGGATTGTTCACGTAGCATAGCGTATGAGAATCGCCTTTTTTTTCTAAATGTTTTTAGAACCAAAGCAAGTACAGCTGATCTAGCATAATCTAAATTATACAACACATTTTTGCCGTATGACGCAATTATGATGCATGTATTGCTGGCAATGTTTGATACACCGGTATTCTATAAAATACCTAGGAATTTTATACTATATATGGCACTTTTAAGCGAAGTAGGAAGTATAAGAATTATTATATACTTCCGTAAGACATTATATGTATATTATCTAAGTATTCTATAGAATGACAGATGACACTTGGGCAAAGTATGACACACACAGTCAAGGAAACGCTATTATTTAAAACAATTCAATCCTCACAAAAGCAAATGCTATTTTGATAAAATAACAGAAGAGTGCTGTTAGAAATCTTTAATTTAAAACAAGTAAAATGTAAAGCTGTGCAAAACAAAATTTATTCATTTTTTATTATAGAACATAAAATGAAATATGATCCTTCTTGTTAAGACCAAAGGGGAAATAATTTTATTTTAAATTAATCTTAAAATAATTTGTCATAAAGAAGAAAAAAAAAACAGGGTTAGTAAAGGAGTTTAACTGAAATACATGCATTAAAAAAGAAAACACGAAAAGTTTAATTTTTTTTCGGAAAAAAATAATAATTAAATTTGTATCACTCTAATGTTGTTATTATTTCAGAGCAAAAAAAAATGAACATCAGGGATGGTTTTAGGAACAAACATTATTTAATACTTGACACTTTCCACAACACGAGACAGGATACAAAACATATATATAACACAGGTTCACAAACATACATCATCATTTTGCAAAGAAATATCTCTCCTTCCTCGTGCTTGCGCTTATCTTCTAACCCAAAAAGAACATGTGGCGCCATCTAGCTACCGTTTAATACTACATGGAAATAAAGCGCTAAATTACTGTGTTACAAATTTAAATTACTTGTTGCAACACTGAAGGCTTGAATGATATTTTAAATTACACTTCATCACTTTCTTCCCGCATGCGCAACTCATACTTTGGAATATTTTAACACATACACTTGATGAATAGTCAGCTTCCATTGAATTGAGCAATTGCAACTGAACATAGTGGAATTCAATTATAAGGACGTTTTTCAATTCCAAGCAAGTTTTTAAATTATAAAGGTTCTTACCTCTTGCCATGTGATATTGGAAACGGTTCAGAGATATATTTCATTCATTGCCGGTTTGCCACACGGCATTCTATAGAATGCCTAAAAAATTTGTGAAATATAAATCGTTTCTTACACTCTACGCCAGGGTTTGGAATTCTATAAAATGCCAAGGTATTCTATAGAATGTCGGATTTCAAACTTTTTCGATTACACATACAACCCTCAAATAAAGCGATTTCTCACAATTATTTTGAATGGGAAAAGGATTTTGATCTCCATCTAGTTATTCCTACTGAAAAGTTAAAACTTGGAAATAATTTTTTAATCTACTTTTTTCTTTACTTTTTATCACTTAAAGTACTATGAATATTTTTGCAGAGATATCATTTTCAAACTAGACAATAATTCTGTAATCATTTAGTTAATTGTTAAAATAACTAATAAATGTATTGTCTGTATACTGTTTTGAAAATTAATAGCTTTTAAAGGAAATAAATAAATGATAGAGGTTACCATTGAAAAAAAATCGTTGTATTTTTTGGCTACAAGTTGAATCCCCCCCTCCCCCAATGATTGCATAATTTCAACAAGCTTTACATGATTTTTTTTCTGCACTGATATCATATTGATAAAAATTTCCTTAAGAATTAATTCAGTTCTCAAAAGGTTTCTTTAGGCACTTAAAATAATTGCTGAAATCGCTTTGAACATATAAATTTCATAACATGTGAGAATTTGTCTTTAAAAATGAGCATCCCTCATGTATACTAACGACTCTAAGATGTACAGATATTAAGCTATTAATGAAATGTCATCCCCCCCTTTTTTTTGCAACAGAACATTTGAAAACTGATTTCGTTTCCATCATTATGTTAATGCAAAATTAAAATATGATAATAAACGCTGCTGGGTTCTTTTTTTTCTTTTTCTTTCACATAAGAATTGGTAAATACAATTAATGAAAAAAGGTATGATTTGGATAAGAGCCAGATTTCAAATGCAATTATGCTTATCGGTTTTCAACATTGTGCAGAACGTTTATAGAAAAAAAAAGATAAGTCGCATTCTTTTTCTCTTATTTGTTTTCCTCTGTTTAGATTTATACAGTTTTGCATTCCTTTCTACAGATCATTTGAATTCATATCTGTCATCACACCCTATACTTTTTTGGCAAATAATGGCAGATTATTATTAAAATCATATGACAATTTGAATATTAAGTTCAGTTTTGAGCTGACATCAAACATATGTGCAAATATATTTACGGAAAAATTTGAAACTTCGTGAGCTACGACATTTTGTGGTTGACAAACACAATAACCCATTTGCAGCCTATTAATAAGTGGAATAAAATTTAAGACATAGACTAATATAGAACTAAATATTTTACTGAAAAATATATTTAAGAAGTTGCGTGAGAAAAAAGACGCGCTAAATGTAAACTAATCCAATGTCTGGTTTATTAAACACTAAGCACAATATGTGACACAACACGAGGACGTAATATGGCCAATTTGAGTCAACATTCATTACATACATTAAATTGATAATATATGTGCAGTTTTGTCTTACTATGTATTATTTTCATCGATATCGGCATACGTAAATGCCAACATTTATTGTATTCGATTTATTATAGTCTCATTTTGATATAACGACTAAAGTTTTTTTTTCTCTCAATTTTATGCTCTATATTTAATCTGTAATCATCAACATTTATTTAATCGACATTTTATAACAGAACTTAAAAAATTAATTAAAATTCATTATCATGATAATTCCAATCAACACAATTTGGAAAATAATGTAAGTAAGAAATATCCATACAACAATTTATTATATTAGGTTGGAATACATTTATAATTAAAGAAATTGTGCGATAAAACGTTACGAGTAATGTATGACGCATTTTTTGAAAATTAATGATGAAATGTCTTAATTATTTTAAATCCCAACATTTGAAAAAAAAAATCGAGATACATAATGGTTAAACTAATTTTTGCGGGAATTTAAATAAAAATTCACCAAAATTTGAATGCTAACATGAATCCAGAGTAAGAAAAAAAAAAGACTTTTATAATATACTTCAAGATAATTCACCCATTCTTATTTTAACTGTATTTATAATGTCAGTAAAGGGGAAGCGAAACTAAATTTGATTTCCTTTTTTTTTCGGATTAAAACTATAAATATTTTCTTCGACCGAGTTGTGTATAGTAAAATATAAATATTTCATAATTGTTATTCTTAACTTGATATAAGCAGGATTATATCAGATTCAATTTTTTAAGGTATTTCGATATTTCTTTCAACTTTTCAAAATTTTGTAACATTTTTAATTCACAATTAAATTTTTGATAAAAGTTTCAACCGATCACTCGTTGCGGCAAGTGTAGAAACTAATATGTGAATCAGAATTATGTTTGATTTTCGAGCCATTTAACAGACAGAAACACACAATTGCAACTCGATCGTGCCTTAGTAATATCATTGGTCTTTAATAAAAGGAACATTTTGAACCACTATCCTATTTTTCAAAAGCATACACAGAAAAAAAAAAAACTTTTTTTTCTATCAGTTCTTAGATTATTTTCCTTTGAGAGTTTCCTACAATTATTTCAATAAACAAAAATATATTGATGTAACCGTTGGTAAATTCATGATTGATAACCTTAATTAAGTGGAAAAAAGCTTCGATTTTCTGCTCTTCAAATGTATTAATTCATAAACTTAATTTTATTGTGAAGAGAGAGTATCTTAATTATATATATATATATATATTACTGCAGTTTAATTTTAAACAAAGATGGGAAATCAATATTAACATATCTTTATTCAAATAACTTTATAGGTAATATTTAACTATTACTAATTAAATGGACAGTTGCTATAACTTAAATATTTGATCCGTCTGTCTCCAACATAATCTATAGACTTATCACACGCTGTGGATTGCATGTAAATAATTAAAGGAAATGTTGCCTGGTTAAATCATACAATAGTTATCTATTTGTATTAAAATTTTTGAAAATAAAAAATAAAAGTAATAAACTGAAACTAACTTTTGCTAATTTCATTTTAGCATGTGTTAACTTTTTTTTTTTTTAATGAGAATTATTCAGTAATAGAAGGCCTTTTTTTTTTGATAGCATGCTCATTTGACGATGAAAATTTCGAATCTTTACTGAATTTCGACGATGAAAGTTTCAAATTACTAAGTAGCTATTTTTTAAATCTCTATCTCTAAATTGAATATAAATTAACCCAAAGTAAGCGCACTTTCATGTCTGACATTCCATGAGAGCAGGTACTATCAAGAAAACAAATACACTCTTCAAAAATCCTAATGCGTTTTTATTTACACAAGCAAAACGATCTAGAGCGCAAAAAATTAGATAAAGTTAACTACAAAATGGGGGGGGGGAAAAGATGATTATGCCTTAAAAATAAATTATGAAATTAAATTTTTGAAATAAGGGAAATGATCCACTGCTGAAGTACATATTAATTTCTTGTTCGATAAAATGAAAATAAATACGAACGATAAAATAGTGAATTAAATATATCGTGGTAATGTAAATATGCCTTCAGTAACTTAAGTGCAATTATTATTATCATAGTGTATTAAAATGCGTCAATCTTTTTATCTGTGTTTACTTTATTTTATGCTCACGCATTTTAATTCCCCTTTTTTTCTCAAAGCAATATGCAGGTGCATGCTATTAATTCAATGCATGACGGAAAATGAATTTCTTTCTTTTTTTTCACGGTTTCATGTGAAAAAAAATATTTTTATTTATTACATATAAAAATCGTCTGCCTTTCATAAATCTTACTGGGCTCCAAAATATCTATAGAAATATTGTCTGCAGATAAATTAGATGACTATTTTTTACTATATACTGTTTTAGAAACATGTATCTTACAATGTGCGAAACTTTGTCCCCTGATTTTACACAATTTTAGAGCTATTATTTCAGCTGTATTTTTGTAAATGAAAATAGAAGCTTAGCATTTGTGTCTTCTTGTTTTCGCATTTTATTATCTAACAAGGTATTCCGAAATTTCCTCACAAATTATTTATAAATTTACTATGCACAATCAAAATACTTTAAAAAAAATATTTTGAGCTAATTATGGAAAACACTTATATATATATATATATATATATATATATATATATATCATTCCGTAGAAGAAAACACAATTTTAACCTACATTAAAATTCAATGTTTAAAATATCCTTCTCTTTTTGGAGATAAAGCTGAATTTATTCACAAAAAAAGTGTAAAAAGTTTTTCTTGTTGTTGAGAGTGAGTTTTAGAATCCTTTGAGTTTTGGCGTCTAGGTTTGATTAAGTTGCTTAAAATGACAAATACACAAAAAGAATACTATTATACTAATTTCCTGTTTAGTTAATTCAAAACTTTAATGTTAAAATTACAATCAAATAAATTGTTCATCACTATTACATTTGCAATGCAAATATGACATTTCTGGAGATAGTCGTCGACTGAAAAAAGTAATACAATTCTCTTGGAAGTGATACCATATTCAAACGTTTTGTAAACAAAAAATTAGCGGCATTAAATTAATTTTATTTAAAAGTTAAATCACTACTATGCTTAATACTATTAACTACACGAATTAATTTCACAAAATTTTATTTCTAGAAAAAAATTAATGAAACACGTTATACTATTTGAAACACAAAATACCTTTAAGAAAAACAAGATGAAAATTTTCTAAAATCATTATTTTTCTAGAATTAAGGGAAAAGTTAAATTAAATTACAGACAGTATTGTAGCATTTTACTCAGAGTATGGGGCTTATTTCTGAAACAATGCAAAATATAGAAAATTGAGTGTCATGTTGATGCAAATGATGCACTTTGATAATGCAAAAGATCCGAAGACTACATGATACCTGATACTTCCGTCACTTCCTTGTAGTTCAATTCTATCAGATGAAACATTTTTGTATCAAAAATTAAATGCTTTATTAGGAACGAATAATTCTCTAAGCATTTAACAAAATCACTTTGATGATTAGGAGAATCGGCAGTCCCCCCCCTTATAATTCAATGGATTAAGAACAAATGGTCACTTAAAATGGCAACTGTTTCCTTCAAATTACTTTTGAAAATGTCACCCATTTCTGGCGGTGCAGTAAAAGAAGCTAGTCCTTAAATAAATATTTGCGAGACATTTAATCAATATCTACAAAATTACTACACCCACGTTTAAATAAGTGAGTAAATAATAAATGATACATACATTAGTTTGTAAACCTTAAAAATTACTTAATATTTACAGAAGATCTTAAACATTATTAATTATTTGTTACGAATCTATAATGACTCTTCTTTGCAACTTTACACATACAAATGAAAAGTCCTTCTCGAAACTATTTCTCGAATATCAAAGAAGGCTGAAGCAATGACCTTCCAACCTTAGCGAGGAACTTGGCTATCATTTTGGCGAAGGAAAGAAGGTTCTGGAAAATTCTGCAATTTTCTGGATATGTCCATTAGGTGAAGATATATGGAAGTTTCCCGGCAACATCATACCTAGAGGGAAACGCAACAAATGCGAAAATATGCGAATAATATATCTACCTTTGACGTGAACGGTATTGATCTGTCCAAATCTGCCTTTGAAGTATACAATATTTCTCTGGAAATTTTCCACGTTGTGAGCAAGTAAACTGGTGTGCTTAATTTTATTGATATATAACTATTATTACAAGTGTTATTTTCGGTTTGTATAAGTGCTATTTTTGTCCCTTTGTATTGTTAATTTTTGGAAGTGCACTTTGTCCAGATGTGTGCATATCTGTACAAGTTCGGCTAACTGTGCTTCGTCCATTCCTTAATATTTGTGAATGAGGAATTATTCTACATTATCCCTTATTATATATATATATATATATATATATATATATATATATGCGTGTGTGTGAGCACTTTTTAAGATACAACTCTTACCATGTTATTCAGAAAAAAGTATCTATATCAACAACAACTAGATTGACAACAATCGCCCTTAATTATGCAAAAATATTTCACCGTTCCCTTACTGTTATCTATATGTCGTCAAACTAACTCAAATATTATGCGAGTATTTATCATTTGTAACTTAAACAAAGCAGAACAATATTGGCGAATGAGTTCACTTTGTACGCTCCAATTGGAGAAGTTGGGTTTGATTATAATAATTTTGCTCGGATTTCTTCAAACGAAATGAATTCGTCAATGCACAATAGAATGCACGAATGAGAACTGGGGTCGCGCATGACCATCAAATGCTTAACAACAACAACATAACAACATAACATAACATTCAACATAATTACCTTCAAGGGTGATACACTGATTATAGCGACCCTTCAACTTTTCGATATTATTTTTGTAGTACGATTTGTCCTTTGCTTCAAAATAGGCCTCTGTTTCGGCGATCACCTCTTCCTTCGACGAAAATTTCTTCCCACCGAGCATTCTTTTGAGATCTGAGAACAGGAAATAGTCGCTGGGGACCAGATCTGGAGAATACGGTGGATGAGGAAGCAATTCAAAGCCCAATTCATGGAGTTTTGCCATCGTTTTCACTGGCTTGTGACATGGTGCATTGGCTTGGTGAAGCAGCACTTTCTTTTTCTTCAAATGCGGCCGTTTTTCGGCGATTTCGTCCTTCAAACGGTCCAATAACGCTATGTAATAGTCGCGGTTGGTGGTCCTTAAATTTTCAAGGTAGTCAATGAAAATTATTCCATGCGCATCCCAAAATACAGACGCCATAACCTTGCCAGCCGACTGTTGCGTTTTCCCACGCTTTGGAGTGGGTTCATCGTATGGAGTCCACTCGGATGACTATCCATTGGACTTCGGAGTGAAATGATGGAGTCCTATTTCATCCATTGTCACATATCGACGCAAAAACTCGGGTTTATTACGCTTGATCATCTTTAAACACTGCTCCAAATCATCAACTCGTCGTCGTTTTTGTCAAAAGTGAGCTCGCGAGGCGCCCATTTTGCACAGAACTTTCTTATACCTAAATATTCATGAATGATATGATGTACACGTTCAGTTGGTATCTTTAGAGTGTCTGCTATTTCATTCAATTTCAATTTACGGTCATTCAAAATCATTTCGAGGTTTTTTTTTTTTTAATGTTTTCATCGGTAACAACCTTTTTTGGGCTTCCACCATTTTCTGTGCTCATTTCACCACGTCTAAACTTAGCATACCAATCCTTGATAGTTGATTTTCCTGTGGCAGTGTCCGGAAACTCGCCGTCAAGCCAAGTTTTTGCTTCAACTGTATTTTTTCTCTTCAAAAAGCAATATTTTATCAACATGCGAAATTCCTTTCTATCCATTTTTTTCACAGTACCAAAAGTTGCTTCACTCAAAATGCTATAATTCACAAACTGATGATCCGACCTCTCTCAAATTTATACACGGAACTTTTGAGGGTTAGGGATAACTAAAAAACATATGGATTTAATTCTAGTAGCTCCATCTATGTGTGAGGCTGGGGACTTTTCAATTGATCTATTATGTATTGAGTTAAAAATTCTTTATTCAGCATAATAAAATATAAGTACATGAATTTAAAAATTTAATAGCCGAATATAGTTTGGAGATTTTATAGAATTAATGTAGGAAAACACAGTAAGATAATTTACCCGACAGAAATCTAAGTTTAAAAAGAAAGGGAAATAAAAAGAACACACAGAAACTACACATGAGGGACTAAAAAGTACATAATTAAAAAGTTCGATGTGTGGGAAAAGAGTGAAACACAAATCTTCGGATGAAGCTGGAGTAGGCACACAAGAAACGGAAAGTCAATACACAGTCCAGCAAGACATCTTCAAGAGAAACAGGCAAATAGAAACTGATCCGCAAGTCTTGAGACACGAAGGAATCTTCCGGAAAGATGAGGTCAAAAAGAAGAGACAGCACCTTCTCGGCCTTGAGCATCTAACGGCAGGAGAGGCGAGGCTTGGAGCGAGAGGAATATTCGAAAAAAATATTCCAAAGATGGATCAAATGGAACAAATATTTAAGATTACCAACTACTTTTTGAAGAAAAATAATTGCATCGGTAGCCAAAGCGATGCTGTATAAAAGAATATTCTTAGAAATGCTACATGAGTTAGAGATTGTTAAAGTCAATCAATATCTTTATTTAGTTCCACTTTCATTATTGTAGAGACAGTAGTCAATCACACACACACAGTTTTATTTCCCGTTGTTCCGTCTCACCGAATCAATGAATCAATGAAAAAACATGATGCGATAGGTGAAAATGTTTGCTCAGAACAATTAATTTAAGTTACGTTGATTAAAACAAATACTTTCCCCCCATCATGGCACTTAACTTATTCGCGAAGGACAGTGCTGCATTATTTTTTTTTTTCTTTTTAAAATCACTCCAAAAATTTCAAAAGAAAAGGAAGCTGGAAAAAGTGACACTCTTCAACATATTGCAAAAGTAGAACACTTTCCGACTGAAACATGCCAAGGTCGGAAGAGATTTATACGAAGAGAAAAAGGCCTTATACCTGTGCTCCCAAAATACGTTGCATTATTGTAAAAAGGGAGTATTTTCACTTTTCGCAGGACGTGAGATAATTGATGGCAGTCACGGAGGCAGTTTTCTCTTCGTCACCTTCATCCGGCTTTACCGCAAACAGATTAATAGCGTGGTTCTCCCTTAATAAGTGCGTGACAAGTCATTTTCATTCTATTTCAGTATTCGGAGACATGTTCAGAGAACGAAATTATGATTAATATGTAAATTATGTATAACATATATATTATTAAAATTATTAAGACATATTATTCTCAATTCTTAGTTATGATGTTGAAGACCCTTTTCAATGCAATAGATATAAATTTTCTTGTAAATGTGCTGTTAATTGGATTTTAAGGAATGTATAATATTAATAGTATTATCTCTTAACTTATGAAAAACGAAATCCATTATTTAATCTTGTACTTAAAGAAAATTATATTATGATAAAGTCAATAAAGAAATTAAAGATATACTACAAGGAGGAAAAGCTAGTAATACCTGAGCAAATTGTAACTTAAATATTTATAAACAGAATTATATAGTTCATTTTTTTATATTTTTTGATTCATTGAGGAAATTATTATATTTAATTTTAAGAAACATTCTGGAGGTAAGACTTGTTTTTGCTTCAGACACTACGTTGCTAAAATTTAATTCATTTAAATAAAAATATTTAGACACAGAATTAGTCCTAAACTGTAAATTATAGCTGATAAAATTTACAGAAATGTATATGATACAAGGTAATCTTTCAATTTTAATGCTATTATGGTTCTTTCTTGAAATAGCTTGTTTTATTTACAAATTATATTTTAGAAATATTATTTTAATTATATTTTACATAATAGAGTAATAAAGTTTCAAATTTTTTTAGAAAGATAGTTATTAAAAAGAAATCTTACATTGACTGCATTGAAGCAAACACGCTGGCTTGGGCGTCTCCAGACACGTTTTCGATGATAGTCAGGACACAGTTGGAAGCGAGATGCGGCGTTAAACACTATTCATCCCCAGTCAATATCATTCAAACTTGTTAGAGTCAAGCACCACTGTAATCTAGCTGGAAAGTGTGCTGGCATGAGTGGTAGGTGACTCGCTCTATCAGCCGTCTTTGAATGTTCATGGTGGACACTCGTATGCAGGTCGCCCATCTGATATTTCATAACGATGAATCAGACGCTGTAACAACTGATCTGACAATCACTCTGTTTTCTCGATCTGCTGTGACACTAGTTCGACCACTACCACCATGACGCTGAAATCTGCCATTGTCCACCTATTCTTGCCAACATCTAATCACCGCATTGCTTCGACTCATAGGAGAGCGATTCTCCGATTTCCCCAACCTGCCACTTTCAATTCATTGATGCGACCTCTTTCCCTCAATTGCTTATAATGAGCTCGAATCCTGCGGAGAAAATTTTTTCAGTCGTTGAAAGGTATCCTAAATCACATTGTAACAGAAAAATTGACCATCAGATTGAGAATCGCTTCTTATATACACCTGTTGAGCTATTCATTCATTGGACAACACATTTTAATCATTTGCATGTTCGGTCCAAATGTTTTTCCATACGAAATTTCATTACAATCCGGCAAATCATGGGTGCGTCATTTTTTTTGTTATAGAGTATATATATATGTATTATGTATTACTTACATTACAAAATCACGAAACAACAGAGTATAAACTAATACTTAAGCAAATATTTTAATTTTTTAGAGATTCTAGAACAAATAGAATTAAAAATCATTTTTCAATAAATGCTTTTATTTTAAGAATTATGATATAATTATAAACACTAAAATTATATTAATAAGTAAGTGAAAGATATTAATTTATTTTAAATTAAAAGCAATTAAAAAATAAAGAGCTATCTAATTATTGTAAAGTAATTTAATTTAATGTTTTGATTTGGGACAGAGATGCGTCTTTAAATATCACTTTAATGGATCGAGCCCTTCCCGCTCAACAATTATTTTACATTTGAAAATGATAGGAAACCAGTAATCAAAAGACCAAAAATAAATAATTTTCATTAATGCATAAAAGAAATTATAACAATAATAAATGTAATTAAATATCTAATAAACTTTCTGATAATACATAACCACATAAACACGAAACTTACTAATAAATATAGAAAAGGACTAAAATTTACAAACAAAAATTAAATTTTCCACTAAATCTCACAGTATCTTCCAAAATATTTTTTACTAATTGCTTGACTATAAATATTTCCGCCTGAAGTGTTGAAAACTGTTAAAATTCCAGTAATAATTATATTACTGAACATTATAAGTTCTAAAAATAGATTTTTTAGAAAAAAACATTTCTTTTAATTGAAAAAAAAAAATCTATTTTTTTAAGAATTCCTTAAATTAGATTTTTGTAATTTTAGAAACGAGTGCTCGTATCGTCATCCATAATCTATAACTAGAATTAAAGGTAATTACAGTTGAAAAGCAAAATATTAGTACATAAGTAAAGTAAAAATTAGCTACTTTTTAACCACGCTTGAATTTTTTTCTTTGTACAATATTTTCATTGCTTTTTTAATTTGAACAGTTTGTTGAGTATAACAGAACATGAAATATAGAAAGCAGATTATAAATACCATAAAAAGCGCTGAAGTAATACCTATTACTTAAAAATAAGTAATTTTTTTTTATGATCAAAGTAATTCAAGTATTAGTTTAAAAAATGTGGTGGTTTCATTTTCTGAATAATACTGACTGGAAACATTAGGTAAATATAATTTATAGAATATTTATAGCAAAAATAATTATTTGCTGCAAAATATTTCAATACGTTAAAATTACTTTGATAAAAATTTAAGTCTTTTTAAAATAATGTAAATTATACTGTGATATTTTTCACTTTGTTTTAAAATATTTTTAGCGATTTTATGCACAGTAAACATTTAAGTTTTAAGAGCATTATATTATATTTATAATATTGTCTGTTTTTATAATACATTAGTTTGTTTTGGCATCAAAAATTACTCTTTTAAAATTATATAAGGTATTCTCATCTTAAAGAAAACCCTCGTCTTGAAATAATAATTTGAGGTCTTAAATATTTAATTCATTATGCTAAAAAGAATGACCAAAAGGCAGCGTTTACCAACGGAGCAAAGAATATTTAAATTTATTGCTATATTTGTAAGCAAGCAGGTGAAGCAGGATTCACATATACTTCACACGATTTTCGAAGAAATATAACTTTTGAGCTTACAATCAAGCATCGAGGTTTTAAGGGCTGTATATTATTTTGTAAATTTTCATTATGGTCAATCATCAGGTGGTATTCAAAATTGGGAAAAGTAGTACAAGTGTTTTACGAGGATTAATATATAGCCTATCTGTAATTTTCTCGAATATCTCTAAAGCTAATCTTTGCAATCGAATACAATTTGGAACATAAGTAATGAAGTATTTTTTCTATTTTTTTCTGAGGTTTCGTAATCGAAAAGTAAATTTTAAAATGTGAATTAGAAATGTTAATTGATTCAATCATTTATCCATTAAAACCCCATATCTCAGCCACATTTAAACTATTAACGATGATGCCAATTGTATAAACCTAGGAAATAGCTAAAGAAAATAATTAAGATTGTCTAATTTTGCTTGAAGACTATACGTCATCTTATTTTACTTTAAGCCATTTAGTGCTTTTTAGTGATTCTTCTATTTGTTGTGACCTGGGCAGACGAATAGTGAAAGTAGCGACGAACTTATTACCGACATAGATTCAATCGAATAAACTTTCGAATCCTGTTATTATTAACCGTATAACAGGATAATCAACATTTTCTGCTATTATTAAGCTTAATGTTACCATCAAATAGTCGCTTCAAGTGGCAACTATTTTACCTCTAGTTGTTTCCAAAAATGTCACCTTTTTCTGCCGATGATACAGATAGCTCACTAACTTTTAAAAAAAAATATTTAAAGAGTTATTTACGGTATATTTTTGTGATTATATAACAATTGTAACTTTTGAACAATTCAGTAAATGATAATATATTACTTAGTAAGGCATTACATTAAAATAACTAAATAAATATACCCACTTTTAAACTTTATGATACATCTAATAGTTATATTTACGCAAAATCCTTATTTATGCGAGAAACAGATAAGATGGATTTATTCATACATAATATTACATATAAAATTTATTTATCATTAGAATTATCCATCTTTCGCTTTTGAGCTATTTCACAGTAACAAACTCCCTTCAAAATACTCACGAAAAGTGACTAGATCAATTACAACTTGGTTTGTAACTTTTTCCCTAATTGTGCAAAAAATTTCAAGTTGCCCATAATGCTACCTGTATGCTATCGAGCTAACTAATTTTGCAGGTAGGTAGTTATTTAATGCATACCACACGGTATAATATATTCGGACGAACTCTAATATTCAGCACACATCGGGGAAAAGTTTCGCGCCTACGAGTTGACGCATTATCATACACTATTCGAACACCATCTTGACTCGTTTGTAAACATGCAAGGGTTGTGCTTATGTGGTTCAGTATACCTAGGCTCGTTGTCAATAAGTTGGAATGGAATGGATGTTCAAAGAATAAGAGACAGATCAAGTGCTATCCTCGTCAGTCAAACAATGCTTTAAATTACGAGGACCATTACAAATAGGTCTACTGTAATTTATTAATGTGACATTAATAAACTATCAATCACTCTCAGTAGTATATCTAGGAATATTCATCCCCTTGACAAGGTACTTCTTAACGTGCGAAAGCATATGTCATTTCTTTTGTTAGTTTCTTTTGGTGATTTGGATTAGAAATAAGAAGTTCTATTTCAAATTTACTTCCAATCTAATTCTTGAATTGGAAACCAGAGATTCTATTTCAAATTTACTTCCAATCTATTTCTTGGAATAGTAATCACTCATTCTAATTCAAACCTGTTACTGGCGTGTCGTGCACTCGGATCTGATACCATTACATTTCCACCGTGCAACGATCTCGTGACAAACCCTCCAGATGGTGTTGAATTTTGGATACTGTGTCACATCTAAGATGTCGATCTCATAACTTGACCGTTACATAATTGATCAATAGAAAAGTAGTAAAATTAAGGAAACTGTATTTCTAGACTTTTAGAAACCTTTTCTATATCCTTTTCTAGATTTTGGTAAAAAAAAGGCATTTTTAATATCACATCATACAGTAAATTGGGAAGAAAAGGTAAATCAAAACAACTTCTATATTTCCTGAGAAACATTGAACCCCTTCCTTCTCCAGTTTATACTATCGATTGATTGTTAGTTTTCGTGGGATATACACATACAGTAACAAAAGTATATTATCCTCCATAAAATATTATTTTAAGCAAATAGATATTGAAATATTTCATTTTCTGCAAATATGTTTTGTGCGAGTATTTATTAGCTACTGCATTTTCCAGAAACTCTTTGAATGTAACATTTTACTATGGGTCTATCTTGAGTATATTCAAGAAATGATTTCTATGGGACGAGTATTTTTTACATGTAAAAAGAATATTTTCCATATCACTAATACGATTATGGGTACTGCACTTGATATTATCATTTAAATTAAATTTGTGCGAAAGCCTGGGAGTTAAAACCATTGTGTTCCAATTCTAAGCAATCATTGGAATGCTTAGAATTGGAATCATTGGAATGCTTTATTCCCTCTCTTTTGCTTTTGACCCATTGGATATTATATCTGTGGTCGAGATAGCCTCTAAGACCTCGAAATAGTTGATTATATATAGATTTTCTTTATTTCTATTCATTCTGTCGCTGTAAATATTGCTATTGCTGTCTTATGTGGAAATACAGTCCATGTATATTTGTACATTTGACTCCGTTCCCGATTTTGCTACATTATTCTCCAGTTCTTTACAGTAATTCCTTTTTCAGATATTTGACGATATGTTTTGCAAGGAAATGTAATCAACAATACATGGCTGCAACAACGTAAAAAAACCTTATTTTTTTATTTCCCGAAAGGACGGAAGATAAATATAGTTGGCAAATATTTCTTCAAACTAAATTTAGACGTTTTTCTCGTAATTGTTACAGGAATCATTTTTTTATACAAAGAAATGAATTAAGTTGAGGAAAAATTTATTATAAAAATTATGTCTCAAATACAAAAGATAGACTTGAAAACATCTTTAATGCTGATATTTTCTTCCAAGCCATGTTGTTCGAGATATGTTAGTTATATACCACGTGATATATGATTGCAAACGATAAATGTACTGAATAAAAAAAAAAACTTAAGATAAATGATGCAACGAAGTATGTGCAAAAACATTTCTAAAAATTTATAATATGCTGTGGAAGTGGCTAGTAGCTATGGTTGATGACTCAAGGTCCGAGTGTTTCGCGTCAAGTTGTGAGTTTGAGTCCCGATTCCGGTATATATTATAATGATGATGAAAATGAAGTTTAAAGTCTCAATGGAAGAAAAATGTTTCTTAATGAAACGTTTAGAGCAAGGAAAAGGACATGGCTGCCACGCGATCATGCTCGTGAGCTATTGGCTGGTGTTTCATTCCGTTAATTCATGGGTTTGAACCCTGATGCAACTAAATTCATGACATGTAGCGGTATAATTCGTGTTAAATATGTCGAGGCTACAGGTAACAACAGTGGCGTGGTGTGGAAATTATTACAAGGATGATGTTCAGTACCAAACCACAAGCGCTGATGCAGCAGCGCCACCTGTAAACAAAGAATCTGTGTTTGGGAGTGTGTTCCGAGTTACCGCCGAGTGCAGAAGTGAGAAATTGTAGCGGCTCTCAGAGTTCGTAATAAATAGTTAAAGGAACTACAATTGTGATGATTATTTGAGAGAGTTCTACAGTCCATTGAGATGAGCATCAACAATTTATATCAACAATCAGAGGATGTCACCTCAGATGTCGTCCTCGTCACTTGAATGAAGATCAAAATTACTAGATCTATTACATATATCCCTTTGTATATTCTTAGGGCAAATTTAATATGAAGAATCCTACAATAAATCAATCAATCCTATAAACAATTTTTTTCTTTACGTTTTATCTCTTAAAATTGTTTGAAAATGGATATCTTTCTAAATGTTTAACTTTTATTACTATATTAATCTAAACACATATAAATTTCTAATCACACATCTGTTTTAGTATTCAAATGAACAAACATCCAGTTTTCAAAACCTGTTAATAATAAAGTAAACGTATTGCTTCAAATAATTGATGATTCTTTGCAAAGAACATTATTTTAGCGAGTTCCCTCTCTAACGAACAATAATTTATCTCTCTTCAAAATGCATCCTCACGGTAGATAGCCGACAAACTATCACAACTATCCTTACACATCACAAATCATTCCCTAGGCTTTTGGAAAATATTCGAGTTGTTCTAGAGTTAATTCTCAGGTTTATAAGGAATTTGACTATACTAGTTTAAATATTACAACCAAATTTTCAAATGTTGCTTATGTGCATCGAATTAAAATTATTCAAAAGGCACAAACCACTTATTTAACACACTGTGAACAGAATGTTTCAATGAACTTTAAATATCTCTGCAGACGTAAATTAGGCCCTAAAGCAATAACAACAGTAGGGGTGGGGTGGATTGCAAAGGTGCAAATTTGAAATTTATTTCAAATGCATTGCCATTGGTATGTTATTAAAAAAAGAAGAAAATGTTGCTTTACATGTTTATTTGAAGAGATTCATTATATTTGTTACAACAGAATTTCTTTATAATTGAATAATTTAAATTTCTAGATTAATATAAATCTTTGGTACACAAAATTGCTTGGGTTTCATATTATTACATGTACTGTGAGAGATATTCTATATAACAATGAAATTATTTTAAAATGTTGTTTTAATAAAATCATTGATTAGTAATGTAATTTGTGAGAGTTTTTCAAATTCATGCATTTTTTTTGAATGAATTTTCTTCTTTCCTTTTACAAGGTTGTATCTCTGACTTCCTTCTTATTATTACGACTACAAGGTAAGAAAAATACGTCATAATATCAAATAATTAATTTTTGAGATCTCGACCTTTCTCTTGAAGGTAAAAGAAAAAAAAATATAATGCATTGTTCAATTTCTTTGCAAGGAGAGAGAATCAGACTGCTTTTTACATATTGCTTAGGCGTCATTTAAAATCAATATGACATTACTTTGTGATAATATTATATTACTATTATTCATAAATTAACATGAAATTCGGCCTCGCCGAATCATATTCTGGCTTGTAGGAAATTGCACAAATTTAATTTGTACGAACACTCTTAAATAATGTTGGAGGTATTGAGGGTGAGTGACATGATAGAACTGGTGTAACCTTGTTTGGATCATAAATAAATGGAAACAACAACAGCAGCAGCAAACTTCCCTGAATATCATTCGAAATATCTGATTCTGTGATCGAAATACTTTACGAAGTTATGAAATAAGAAAAGGAAGAATTTTCTGCTTATATTACAGTTATACAAAAAATAATTATAGTTGTTCTACAACGGCATAAAGAATAGAAATTCATAATCTAGAAACGTTTAAATTTAATATGATGCATAGTAATACTCAGTGTAAAATGCGCTTTTAAGTCTAAATTTATCACGACGAGTGTGACTCGTTATTATGCGAGCATACATAGACCTAAAATTATCATGACCAGGATAACCTATCGTTATACGTGTATACATTGACCTAAAGTTATTATTACAAGACTCACCCTTTGTTTCAGTATGAGTCAAAGCAATTAATGTTTCCTAAATCTTTATAAATCTAGAGGATGTGGAGAAACAATCTTAACAATCCAAACAAAAAAATGTACACAAAGGTTTCAAAAATCATCACTATCAGTAATTTCATTTAATCATTCTCACAGTTGCCATGCATCTCAACACATGGAACATTTTTTAATTACTCAAGTGTATATATAATCTCCTTCAATCTCTTTCAGGCCCCCTTTAAAGTTAAAACTAGACCACTAAAGCGAGGAAGGATTTGTTTAGAATTAACTTCGTCGCCAGACAGATTAATTGAATTTAGAAGCATGTAGAAACTGTGCTGATTAACGAGAGACCCGTAGAATTTGAGCGCTTTCAATAAGAGGGGCATTTGAATCAATGACAGTGAGTCTCACTTGCATTCGTTGGTAGGATGCGGATTTAGAATGAGATGTTCTAAGTTTTAAAAATAATCTTAAAGCAATGTGCGAAGTTCAGAAACATTGTATAGAAATCTACTTTTATGTAGTGTTATAATTGGAATTCATTCCGAAATATGTGGCCAAACATTGTTATATTTTTATTTTTCTCCTACATATTTTTATTTTTCAAAGTTTTTTTTATTTATTTATTATTATTTATTTAAAAGGAATATTACTTTACATCTATGAAAAAGAAGGAAACAAGAATGTGTAGCATTTATATCGAATAAATTTCTTTCTTAAGAAAAGAATGGATATCCGCAAACGTTTTAAATTTAAAAATAACAAAGTTATCCTTGATACAATTCTTCAGGGTTCCTTCAACAGATTATAACCTTTTAATGCATATAGTTGATTGTATATTAAAATTTCAAATATTTCCCATCCCAATAATTTTCTTCCTATATGCTAAATAATGTGCTAAAGAAGACGAGAACTAAATCGTTTCATTCTACAAAACCCTGAAAACTAATACTGCTATTTTTTTTCTGCATTGTGTGATACTAAATTTTCTTCTATTGAAATTTTCTTTACATATTAAATAACCAACGCATAATAATTAATACATAATGGAACAATTTTTGTTAATTTTATAAAATTTACTGCAGGACATAAATTTCATTGAAAAACTTAAGTTCTGGCAACAATTTCTCGAAAAACTTTTATTTTACTTTAAAATGCAGGTAACATATTCATTTCTGAAAGTTTGAAGCTCAAAGAACATCCAAGTGAAGTTACAGCATGATGTTTTAATTAAAATATTCCTTAAGGATTATAACGAAGAGTGGTCTTTGAAATTGCACGTCCAATAATATTATGTTCCTACTTTTTAATCTCACCTGTAACTAGTTAATATACAACTTAAAGAACAAAAATGTAATAAGACCATAAGAAACAATACCTCACTAAATATAAAATACATCTACATTGGGTAAAGTTTCTCTTTTATCGCACATACAAATCACGTTCTGCAAATTTCATGAAATCCAGAGTTAAGATCCAAAGAAGAAAATGAAATATCCTACAAAGCTAAATCGCAGAACGTTTTCACTGTAAAGAATCAGAAAGAAAATATTACTGTTATAACTGCAAATTATACTGGGTGTGGGGGGAGCATCTTGGTACAGCATTATTAAGGTTTTACAGAATTCATGATTACTTCGGAGAACATTTACACATTCGTATTTATCTTGCAGTATAGAAGCTTTCTTATCAAATTTAAGAGGACATGTACTAAGCAGTGTACAAACTCCCATTTATTTTCTATTTTAGGTATTCATGGAACCCAAATACGGTTAGATTTGATATGTATTTGAATAGAGCTCAAAGTGTTTGTGTGAAATATAGAGGAAACTTACACACTTTCAGACCGATTTCGATGAAGTATTTTAAAAAGACAAAACATTTTGCGAGAAAACTTTCCTGACAGCAACTTATTATTTGAAATTAAAATTATCATTTGATAATTTTAAATTTACTCTCTTTGAAACTGGTTTAATATAAATTAGCTGGGGATCGAAGGACATATCTTTGTTCTTTTCGATTAGACGGATTATTCTACATAATAAAATAACTGTACACATGACCTAAAAATTTCTAAATGTAAAATAAACATTGCTGTATGAATGAGAAAGATAACAAGTTAAACATTATTCTGCGGTAAAGTATGTTTCTAAATGAATGTCTTAACACAGTAATCGACGACAGAGAAATTTCTCTTCACGTTGGATAAGCCAACAGGTTACCTGGACCGGACATCAAATGGTTCTCTTCATAGACATTTTCCCGTTTACTTTGTATAAGGATTCAGATCATTTGCGTATCCTAAGATAACAAGGCATCAAATACTACCAGTCAAACGTTGTTGAAATACAGAGTTTTAGAAGAGGGATAGGCTCATTTTTCGGGTTTGAATTCCTCCGTTTGGTCTTAATGACTTACATTTGCTCTAAATATAACTCTGACTTCTATGATTATTGGAACGAGATTCTTGCTTTCCAAATGTCACACCGTATGCTCGCACTATTGGGTATGAAGTTATTTCAAGGATGATAGTGAATGAATTTACCAAGCTTTGCGTGAATCTTGATAATCAAGAGCTCTATTCCTGGACCTTATACGATAGAGTATATTTGAGACTACTTTGGAAGACGCAGGGCTACTTTAAGTACTCCGAAGTCATTAAACAAGGTGGAACACGATTCATTTTATGCATAGTGGTTGCTTCCTATTCGAGTGCTTGACAACTTAATTGACACAATGGAAAGTTGGTGTTACCAATACATTATAAGTAGATTCAGACACATTCCTTATTAAATGCTGTTTTTATATTTTTCAACCGACATGTGTGATTTTATTCAGCAATGAACTTTTTCAACAAATACAAAATTTAATTTATAAGTCATGCTTAATGTTAAAATTACGCAAAATTCAATAAATAATTATTTAAAATACAAATCTTAACAAATCCGTAGGTTTTAACATTTGAGCTTTCAAGTTAGACATTTGAGATTTTTTTTTTACTTTTACGTTTGAAAGCTATTAACATATTATGATATGCACTCGAGCAAAATTAGCTGACATGATGATTATTTTGTAAATTATGGCCTTTTTAAATAGGTTTAAAGAAATAAACAGATATCAAATCTTTTATCTGAAATTTGGAGATTTAAAATATCAAAATCGTAAAAATATAATAAAATATTTTCATCTTTTATAACGCAAAGATTTAGCTTATTTAGAAAATCTATATGAACAGGAGTAACAGAGCACTAAAAATGGGAAAACATTATTAATAGTGAAAGAGAGGAGTTTAAAGATTTATCTAAATTTACTGGTTCTAAAATATATAAAAGAAAAATGACAATTATTTTCCCGAAACCTTCCTTCCTCCAAAACATATTTTCTAGCAATTCTTAAGGATTCAAATAGAGATTGTTACATAAATTATATATGTATGTTATAATTTTAACTTAATTCCTTACTATAGTAATATAAGTATGAAAAATGGAAAGATTATTACATGTTTTATTTCAATTATAAGGAAATACTATTTTTAATGTATTTAGAATGTTTCAAATGTTTATTGTTAAAATAAAGCATGATTCAAAATAACCATGGTATCCCATTTTACAAATTTTAATTCTCCCCGTAGTAAGTGAATTTGTATGACAGGAAAAAAATAGTTCAAAATATTAGTAATAGAATGTATTATTGATACTTTCGACGAAGATGTGAGAGGAGAAACAGGTCATAATTGTGAGAAGAGACAATTTGTTTAAAACTATTTACAGTCGAAAGTACTCTATAATGTTCTCCACCTCTTTCTAATATAAAATGCAATAATGGTATTACACCTTTAAGGATATGGGGTAAGTGAAATTTATTTAAAAAAAAAAAGAAATGATTTTTACTTTTATATCATTAAATATAATGTTTATCTTTACAATGATGTATCATAATTTTCCATAAAAAAACCGGAAGTGCTGTATTGTTTTCATTCTTTCTTGGAGCACTTCGTAACTTTTTGAAAATTTAAAGATCTTACAAATGTATATGACCTGATATGTATATGTAATATGACCTGATATGTATATGTAATATGACCTGACACCTAAGTTAATGCTTCACAAATATTATCATCTTCGCTTAACTTTTCCAATTTTCTTGAAATTGAATAATTGGTTGCATTAAAGTTATTTAAACACAGAATTCCAATGAATTTGTGTACAGTGTCACTCTTTGTATACGAAAACTCTTTAATTGCGACAATTGAAATTTTAAAATTTCTTGTTTTTGAAACAGTTGTGGCATCCATTTCATTTTTTAAAATCTTTTACTTAGATGGTTTCATTTCACATGCATAAAATTACGTCAGAAATTACCTTTTAGACAACTGCTTTGGCCACCACTGCTGTATCGTCTGCCAATCTGTCTGGGTGGGAACTTATCAATATCCTCTTCAGCAAGAAGCAGTGACGTCAATCGAGTACAGAGTAATATACATTCTAAAAATGAAGTAGCAAAAAAGTAAAAAATAAGGAAAAACGCGAAGTATGCGAGCGTCACACTATTTATTTCTTTAATGGAGGAAATATAACAAAGTACCATACTTCCTACAGGATTCAAACGCATTCAGGTCATCAATGCGTGAAAAAAAAATTAGGAAGTTTTTAAACGAAGAACGCATTATATAGTCATTGAACGGAATCTATTCAAATATAAAAAAAATGACAGAAAAAGGAATAGAAAAGGAAAAAGGAAACTTGAAGACTCTGATGGCACAGAAGGTGATAATCAGTCATACAATGAAAGCTTTTATTAAATTTAACTTCTCTTAATCAGCAATAAAAATATCAATGAAATATTAAATTGTGGTTATCTCCAAACATAGATTTATCAGGTCCATGTTATTATTCCTCAATATCTATGAATGTAAATAATTCATATTTTTCAAGTTATTTATATTATGTCATATTACATATTTTAACTCAGGTGTTTGTCAATTTTTTGAAAAGCAATTATTTTAGGTAGTAAAATTGTGACAAAACTGCTAATTTAAGAGTGATTATGAATAAATAATTAATATTTTTTTCAATTTAACTTAGGAAAAAAGAGGGGAAAGTTTAAGTATGTAAGGTATGTTCCATATCCCACATATTCCATAAGAATTTCATAGTTCTCTCTTGCTTCGTTTCTAAGAGAGAGGTACAAAGAGGGAGAGAATTTAAGATGGGAGATATAGGGCTTTCCTAATCCATTTAACATGACACCAAGGAAAACAAAGCTGCTGCCTTCGGCTACAAGACGTCTTTCAATACTGATGCGGAGTGGTGATTTCCTGTATATATTCGTGATTTGCCTGTATGATTCGCGTCACGTCACGCTGAATATTAAATATCCATGTGACATGAATATGTAATATGTTGTGTTGCTAGAGCAATATGAATATGTCATAATTATATACACTAATGCCTCCTATTATCTAAGATTTAAACTATTCATTTCCATATAATACAAAATTGCCCCCTACTTTGAATATTATTTACTCGTATCTCTCTTTCGATATAGATTTGTAGATCTTATTTTTATTGAAATTTTCGTTTTCAAAGCTGGTTTATTTCTTTATTAACATCGAATAGAGCTGCAAACCGAGAACTATTTGTGCAGGATTGGTATTTTTGAACATAAGTCAAGTGAAGACCTGAGAAACTGCCTTTTTCTTCAACTCCTTCTTATTTATGTCGTCTCGTATGTAGATAACGAATAATTAACTTAAGCATTAGATTTATGTCAAAAATGGAAAGGGAATTGTATGCATAAACCATTAAATACCTCATTCCTTTTGTATGCAATGTATTGCACTTCAATATATCTAAAGACTGAAACTTGGTAGAAACATCTGATGAAAAACTCTATAAATATGATGAAAAGTAGATTATTATGAAGTGTACGAATGTAAATTGTCAAATAGGTGAGACCGTTAAACTTAAAAGTACAAATCTTTCTTAAACCTCTGATAAAAAAGGCATAAGTTTCCTAACGCACTGAATACATTCTGAGTATGTTTAAAAATCAAGGAATTCCCAGGATCTCGAAATAATATGAATTAAAATAGTACATTCTATTTGATAAAAAATTTTAAAAAATTCTAAGTTTTCTATAATAATATGTATTTAATTTAAAAGTTGTTGTTGTTTTTTTAATCTTAAAGAATCTATTTTCTATTTCCTTCTAACTAAAAATAAAAAAAAAAATCAAATTGAATAATATATTGAATCTTTAATGGATATAATTCTGATGTTATTAAAGATATTTCATCTTTCACTAAAAATAATCTGTAATACAACTCTTTTGAGGAACTATTTGATTTCTATAGCTTCAGCAGAAACGAACATCGCATTATGATTTCATTTTTATACATACCTCAATAATATTTCACAATATATACAGATTGATTTTCTTTTTGTGATTTTTTTCCGTACAACATCCGTTATCTTACACAATAAACATCAATTACATTTCAAGCAGAGTTATTGGGTATTTTACCGACAAAACGTTTTACTTTATTCAGCAATTAAATGCGATTCCAATATCAAATCCGCTTGGGTTTTGGCTCAAAGCTACATTTTTTTTTCCTTTAATCTCAAGAGATAGGTTATTTCAAATAAAGAATGTTCTTTCTGATTACTTATGCATGTTATTATCCTGTTTTTAATTCAACCATATTAAATTTTTCGTATCGAGGGGAATGGAAATCGGACGGTTTTATTGAGACATGATTTCAATTACGAACGATTTAATAACTGAATACCGAATTTATTGGCTGCTTACATGGATAAAAATAACTTTTATATAAAATAATATTTCAATTTGTTTGTAGCGGATGTTTGTGGGAAAAGTTAATATATTTAACCGAGAGGAAATGCCTTTTAAATTATTGTTGCTAAATATACTACTTTTTAATAGAGTCGGTGAAATGAAAAATTCTTATCTGCATTTTATTAAATTTTACAGGAGAACAAAACAAAAATTCCTTCCATAATATTTCCTGAAAATATAAATCAATAATTTTTAATCATTCATCGCGGAAATCTGTAACATTAAATCAAAGACTCCTTGTTTTTATGATAAATATCTTTGCAAATTATTAGTAGAGCTGAAATTTTTTGTATGTCTAAAAAAGGATATTTCAATCTTTCTATATAATCAATCTTTCAAATATAAAGGTAATTTTTTCGTCATAAAGATTTTTTCTCTTCTCATTTGAATATGGACATGTTTCGGGAGATATATTTGCATTTATGTACCATTTTTAAAAATAATATTCCATAAATATAAAACAATTTACTCGTCGTAAAGAAAACTATACACAAAATATAGTGAAACTATTTTTTTATGATATTTCTGTATACATTCTGTAAAAAAATGATAGAGCTTCGTAATTTTCGAAAGTTCATTTTTTCCCCTTTTTCATGCACAAAATTATTTCTTAGAAATTAAGTATTATTTAGAGAAAAAATATTTTAGTTTTACTATTTGCATAAGTACATATAGATGCATAAAAATTTTTGTAAAGCATTTTGCGTAAAGGTTTTCTTTTGCGTAATAGTTTTCTTTTGCGTAATAGTTTTCTTTAATATATATATATTGTTCTCCTAAATGCAAATATATCTCGTAAAACATATGAATATTCAAATAAGAGTGGAAACATGGCGAGAACATTGCTTTTATAGTTCGATAGAAGGATTCAAATATCATTATAAGGCACACAAAAAAATCTAAGCTCTACTAATAGTTTGTAAAGATATATATCACAAAGCAAGGATATTAAATTTAATGTTCCAGAATTCCCCGGATGCCCTGGTACCCTTTAAGGAGTTTGTTTACACCTGATGTAAATATGTCAAAATAGTTATTTATGATTCTACAGGATATTATGGATAAATATTCTTCAAATTTGGTTATTATCCGTTTTTCAAATGAATGTTTTGATTATATAGTTCATGAATTTTGATTATTTTGTAATTTTTCTTTTAATTAATGAACACTAGGCTTTTAATTTTATAATTAATGAATAAAAAAAGCATAAGTAGATTTTACATGAAAAAAATTCGTAATTTTTCCTTCTGTAATTAAATAAATGATTTCAACAATGCTATATATATATATATATATATATATATTGATGGAATTATGAAATTTTGAAATCCTTTCGAAATAAGATGCGGTCATGTCGTAGGCCTTTAAAAGTACATTTTTGGTTTCTTGGTACATTCATTACATTAGAAACAATTGAAATCAATAAGATTTTCAGCAGAGTAAATCATTCTTTATTTTAGTTGTTAGTTTCCTCATTCAGTATCATTACAGAAACTATCACATACAAAACAGAAAGAAAGAAAAGAGAGCGGTTACCGGTTATTTAACTTTTTTATACCCAAAACAAAGATGGAACATTTATAATTTTATTAATTCAGCAATAAAAAGTGGTTCTTGATATCATAAAGATACACTCAAAACTAAAGAAGGCTTTATAGATGGAGAAATAGGTGTACATTACGATTCGTGAGATATTGGTCAGAACAACTTGGTTTTGTGTTACAAAAATTAAAACAACTTGGTGAAGGTGATAATATGGGCCCATCACACATGTAAGCACCCATATATATATATATATATATATTTAAATATTCATGCATATTTATTAATGTAAATAGACATTATTTTAACATGCATATAATATCATAATAAATTACAAATTAAGACAGAAAACCAAAATTAAAATAAAAATAACGGAACTATTAAATTGAAAATATTGCAGAATTGTTTAAAAGAAATAATTAAAAAAAATCATAATCCATTTAAGTTGAAATTACCTATCGAAAAGTTTAAGCTAACCAAGTTTTATATCGTAGAAGCCTCTTAAAATTATTTAAGGGGGTCACTTCACGCAAATCGGTCAAAAAATCGATTTTTCAATTTTTTTTGAAAAAGAAACTTCAAATCTTTCTGCGTCAATTGCAATTTAAATTTTTGTTCTAGCTAAATTAGAAGTATTTTAAATATTTTTTTAAAAAGTTGTTTACATGTGTCAAGACCCAAAACAGCTGAATGCCACGCCCACTTTTAAACCAAAACTTATTATACATGCTTCTTTCCAGCCTTATCAAATTATTTTAAATTCACGAAAACAATTTTCATGAATCAGCAACTTGTTGAGGAAAGAATTGAAGTGAATAGTAATAGCAGTTTGTTTACATTTCAACGTTTGTTATCGAATGCAACGTGCTATTTTAGACTCGCCTAATGTAGACAATCTGTTCTTTTCGAAAACTTTTTTCATTTATATTTTTCATTATGTCTCGGTTTAATGCTCAAACATTTAAGAAATAGAAGTTTGAGAGAGATGTTATTATATTAAATACAAGTTCTTTTGAAGTTATATAAGTTTCATATAAACAAAATGTTTATAAATATGGTAAGTATCAACGTTAAGTAAGTATGCTGGTGTGTATGAAGCTTTTTTTAAATTCTTCTGATCAATTTAAGGAAATAATTGACATTTCTCTGTTAAAATTATTGTCTGTTAAAATTCTGCTTAAAATTATGTATGTTATGCATAAAATATAAAAAACATGGTATCCATATTAATCTTGGTCGTCAAATCCAAGGTTTGGCTACAGAACTATTTATATGTTGTGTCAGTTATGGTTTCGAACAACCAGTCCTGAATATTAGAGTCACTCAGAGTGTAACTAATAAATGATATACTAATGTGCATGAAGTTAATACGAGACTTTGATATGCTATGAGATCAATTGGGAAAGAGTATGCTGCTGCGAAATGGTTTTGCGGAGTGATGAATTTACCTCCCATTACTAAGCGCTTTTATTAGTTATCCCACACATTAAATGATGCGACAGAGGAAGTCGCAAAAGCTTCTATGGTAATAGCTGCTAACATATAATATTTAAAAATGATGGAAGTCCAAATGTACTTGGGCTATTGATGGCACCTGGCAAAAGGAGGGCTTGATTCACTAAATGGTGTCGTGACAACAGTTAGTGTCGAAACTGGAAAGATTGTTGATGCCGAAGTATTTTCCAGATATTCGTGCAATTTGAGGAATGGAAATGCACACAGAGAGAAGTATTTCGCAAATTACTTTGGAAATAGTGGAGAACTGGAAGTTGAAGGGGCACTCTGGATCTTCAATCACTCAGAGTCATTGCACGAGCTGCGATATACTCAGTATTTCAGTCTTTGCCCCACTGGTGACGACAAGTGGTGTGCATATAATAGGTCCATATTTAAAGGAAAACAATACAAACACAAACAAAACTTACCTGATGTTATTATAAATTGTATTAAGCAATAGTTAGATATTTTTTATGTCCTGAACTACTTTCTAAATGCCTACATGGCAAAATTCAAATTTAAATAGCATCATCTGGTACATAATCTCAATAAATGTATATGTAGAATTAGGAACATTAAAAGCTGGAAAGTATGAAGCAATATCTCTATTTAATCAAGGATTTATTACAAAATTAAAAGTTTTAAGTTTATTAAATGTTCAACCTGGATTTTATACAAGTCGAGCATTACAAGAAGCAGATCGTATTCACATAAAGAAAGCAAAAAAAGCAGTTTTACAAAGAACCAATAAAGCTAGAAGTAAAAACAGACTATTAAAATGTATACAAGAAGATGGTCTAGCAGATTACCCAAGCAATTCAAGCTTTGGTGTTGATATCTATTAGTGAATGGTAAGTTTGTACTTTAAATTGCATTATCTCAAAACTGTAAATTTCAACACAAAAGGAACATTTTTGAAAACCCTACTCATCTTATAGCTTTGAAATTTGGTGCATGTATTACTAGTACATAAAGGAATATTTTAATGAGAGCTTTTGTCAAAAAAAAGTTTTCAAAAAAATTTTAGAGGTTGAAATGTACACAAATTTTCTTTGTTTTTTAACTTTTCACGTGTTAAAACACATAATAATTTTTTTAAAAAAAAAACTAATCAAAATTTCAAAAAAAGCTCTCATTAAAATAATAATATCTATTCAATAAATGAACACAAAAAAATTGGTAACTCTACAACCAGTCAATTTTTTAAAAATGTTCCTTAAAATTGGTCATTTTTAACATTACAGAGATAGGGAAAAGGCTGCGTGAAGTGACCCCCTTAAATACTGTATAAATGAATTTCAAGATAATATGTTACACATGAAAATTTTGGTTCAAAATAATTATAAAACCAGTAATTTAATAAATTGCAACCAAGTTAAATAAATAAGTCTTTACCAAAATATATTCTTCCTCCATCAAACTTTCAAGCTACGAAAGTAGGACGAATTGGATTCTCGATAGTTTTCAAATACTTCAGCTCTTTAAACGATTGATGTATAGTGTCAATTGGACTCCAACCCACGACTTGATGAAATGAATGCCTGCCGCTAGATCACGACTTCGACTATCCGGAAATCACAGCCAAACAATTTGGAAAAAAATCCTAATAGTCAGATTTGCTAGATGATGCATTATGAGTGTTAAGAGTTTTAGTTTGAAACTGTCAAAAGTTTGGCTGTCAGTTAAAACTGACAGATGCTTATTTTTAATAAATTTCTGTTTTAAGCTTTACAAAACTATATAAAGTACCTAATACTAGGAACAATCTCAGCTCTTACTCTTCGATTATTGGATGTTTTCGTTCAAGAACTTATTTTCCAAACTTAAAAATTGAACCCATTTTATATTTTTGGAAGAAAACTCTCAAAATAATATCATATTTGAAGACTGAAGAGTATTCTGGGGCCATTTTACAGTTTTCATGGGGCAACAGTGAATAAATGGATCTTTGAAATATTCATTTCTAATATAATGTTTAATAGCCAGTGTAGCTGCTCATACTGGTTCAGATCAACATTCTCATTGCTGAAACTTGACATCCTTGTTTTTTGCATTCAAATATGTAATTTCACTTACGAATGTTTTTTGGAGGCACTGATTTTTCTAAAACATCTATGAAAACCTCATCGGCACTAAATTTACAAATTTTAATTTTGCTTCAGAGACGTTTAATTCTTTTTGCTGGTCACAAAACGTCTTTTCAAGCAGAAATGATTTTTTTTTTTTGGTTAATGCGATAATAGCGCTTTATCAGCCAAGAAGAATATAGAAAATTTTCTACTTTCATTCATTTTAAGCCCGTTGTGGTAGGTGTATGTTTGCGAATGATTTTTACAGTATTTTGAAAGACCATACATTATTTTAAATGATCCTGAGTATTTAACTTCTTATTACACGCGCCAAAATTTCAACTTCAACTGTTCTCCATCTTCTCAGAATTATAACTACTAATTAAGTACTAATATTTATCTTTTAATTACTAGTGAGAAACCCGTAGGAGAAATACTTCATGATAATTATGAAGCATATCAATGAGGAAATAATTTTATATATGCAAGAAGCCTTTATCCATCCATCCATCCATTCATCCATCATCCATCCACTCTTTATTACCAATCAAACAATGATTTAAATCTTTTTTCAATTTATATGGTGATGACGTGTTATATTTTTTTTTCATTTTGAGTATGTGATATCCATCTTGAAGCTTAAAGAAAATTCCGTCTTACTACTCATATATTTGAATCTTCATTTCTTTGAATTTTTGTAAGTAATTTTTACATTTTGATTTGTTGATAATTTTTAGAATTATAGATTTTATTTTTGTAAATTTTATCGCTGAACTTTTTTGCATCTTTTAATCATTGAACTCTTTTGTAATTTGGATTTCCCAATTCACCCTACCAAGTCGCAAAGGGGAAGGTTGGTACCATTAAACTAGTTTAACCCCGCTTATTCGGTCCTCAGCCCGAAATCGCTTTTTGACTTGCTGGGTTCCATATTTTCATTTATTTTTTCTTTCATTTTTACATTTCTTTCTGGATTTTTGTCTTTTTTAAATATTAAATTATTCGTCCATAAATTTTCAGTATGTATATATATATATATATATATATGCTATAATTACTGATATTTTTACTAAATTATTTTAAATTCAGATATTATTTTTATGGGATTACTACTCATTATTAAACATTTTAATAAGAAGCGTTTAGCATTTCAGAACTAATGTTTAAAATTTCATATTTTTATATGATACTCTTCTTATTCTAAGTATATTATATTTTTATATGAATACATGTAGAATATGAAGTGTTTATAATTTCATACTCTTAATATTCGAAGCTACCTTAAGTCATTACAAATGAAACTTGAAGGCTTAGCATAGAAATATACGAGATAGATTATATCAGGGTTATTTATAATTTTTCAAGAAACATTTTTTAAATTTAGAAATGTACATTAACTCGTTTCGCAGTTCATGGCTTCACACTTAATTTTTTTTTCTTTGACGACTGCATCATAATGTTAGTTGATAATAACATTTGTCAATTTCAGAAGCAGGTATATAATTCGGATGGAAAATACTTTTAAAATTCATCTATTTTTTTTTAATGGAAAATGTCAAGAACAATTTTCCCATCAGTATGTAAATGCTTCGATTATAGGAAACCAAATTTTCTTAAGATATTTTTTTTTCTTTTTCCACTGAAAAAAATTATTTTTGTCTTCGAAAATATCGGAAGTTTTTAATAGAAAAATAAGCCTTTCTTCACTCTACTCTCATTTATCAACCTACGTTTTAAAAGTAATAAATAAGAACACGTTTCTTAAATCATAAGAGATTTTTAGAATATAGCTTTACAGAAGAAAATTTCTTTTAACTAAATATTTGGTGTTTCAGTATACCTTTTTAATCATTAAAATGTCGTCTGAATTATTTTTATAAGATATTTTGATTGCGAGAGAAATCGAAACTGCCATTCAATATTTCTTTTCTTAAATAAAGCAACAAAGGTTTGAATTTTTACTAAAAATATCCATAAATTCTTAAATATATTTTAAATATGAATTTAATTCACATAAAATCTTCTGAAACGGCTTTATTTTTATATTTTTAATATTTTTTTTTTAAAATCAACTACGATAATGGATTTCTTGCAATCGATTTTACACTTCAGCAATATTTCAATTGAGTTATTTTTGTGAAAATTGTTGTTCAATCGATTGTGTGTGTATGTGTATGACCTAAATTTTATTCAAATTTACCATTTGGTTACATTTAATTATCAAGGAAAAGTTCCAACGCTTCATTTTAAAAAAATCTTAGTTTTTCAATAAAATGCTTGCAGTTGCATAATTATATTACAACAAGACACCGGGAGGAAACAAGGAATACATATATATAAGATACCACTAAATTTATCATAAGTAATTTTAAGTTCAAAATCTTAAGGTCCGTTGCCAATATCCCCAGTATTGTTTCTCAGTGCGATATTAAGAAACGACAATAATCACATCTTTCTCCTTTCGTAGGTTTCTGAAGTGTGATTTTACAATGATAATAGAAACATTCTAACCGTTATAACAGCTTGGTAAGAATTTTATCTACTTAGCGATATATACGAACCTTACAAGAACTATTTTTTCATTTTGAATTTTATATGGGAATTGTATTTTGGTTAGATATTTCAATAAAACTGCACTCTCAGGTGTTAAACGGATTGGATTATATTCTGAAATATGAGGT
>BMAW01054170.1:90939-139477 GCA_019974015.1 Nephila pilipes
TATATATATATATATATATATATATATATATATATATATATATATACGTGTGTATTTATTTAAGAGGCTTTCGTTTTAAGTCATTGGAGGCTATTAAGGAAAAAAGAAAGTCATTGCTATTAAAGCAGTTATTAAAAATGAGGTACAGGTCTTTTTTGACGAATTGAAAATATAAAGGTGGCAATGTGACTATTTGGATGGGGAATACATTGATGGAGAAAAAAAAATTTCTTCTTAAATTGATGAGTTTTTTTTATCCAGTCATATTATTTTATAGACATTCTTGATATACATGAAAATCGAAACATATTTCTTCATGTACATATGTTCCAAGTTTAATTGAGACTCTTTGACACAAGGAGATGATAGCTTCACTTTATTTTATTTAACGGAAACGGCCAAAGAATTATGTTCTCACAAGAAGACAAACCTGCAGCATAATGAATGATAGTATTTATTGAAGATGTGGTTTTGATCATTTTTGTCTTTTATCTGATACAATGAAGCTAAATGTGCAAATTTAGTCATTCATAAATGCATTTGAGAATTTTGAGAATATATATCTAATTCTCAATATCATGTTGAAAACAATACATGTGAAGAAGTAGGACTTGAACATTTGTAATGGCGAGTTATAAGTCGAAACATTCATTCGGCATTAAAGTCGTCTACTTAGTAGTATTATTGTTAGTCTACACACAAATAATACACAAAATCACTTTATGATATAAATAGAACAAATTGGGTATAGGTATCGTATTTTCCCTCACATAAACTATATTGAACAAAAATGCGTACCCTAAATTATGAGAAGAATTTTAGATTTTATCATTTTCGTAAAAAAATTATAACGATTATATTCCCTTGTCTCTTTGATTTCTTACCCAATCTTTCATATGAATTTTTTTATTCTTCACTGTTTAGTATTAATCTACATACCTATAATTTTGCTGGCATGCTCCACTGATTTGATTAACTTATTTGGTCAAGAACTGAACTTTTTTGATAGCTTTGATACAGTGTAAATATTCCCATTCTAATGTTGCCTTCGTAACATCAAGATACGTGTACGTTTGCAAGCCTGGAAGATCGCTAAAGGTTCAGTTTGTATTCGTTTGAAAATAATTATCACGAGCCACTAGCGTCGTTGCATCTATTTTCGGGTTTTAAGAAAATTCTCAATTTAGAAAAACACGGCGTCTTTTTAACCAGTGGCTTGCGAGAACCATTCATCTCATCCCCCATTTTGCTCATCTTATGAACTTCAACGCACCTTATGCTGCATTCCAAAATTTAGTTCATTACTTAAACGGGTGGCCTGTATGATCCGAAAAATATCTTAACTGTACAGTTCTTCATGCGTCTTGTGAGGTAGACACTTTATGGCACAGATTAAAAACGAAACTTTCCTTAAATAAAATTTGGGGTTTCTATGCGAGTTTATGTTTTAGTTTCTAGATTCTTTCAAACCAAATGAAACATGATTAGGCAAATTAGGTAAACTTTAGAAATATAGTGAATAGATGAACCGAGTTTTAAAAAGCGGCAGAGAGGTGAATTAGAGGATATAAAGATTACGGTAATATAAAGATCGTAATTGTTAGTAGAAAAAGAAGAATAAGGATTTGACAAGTGCTTGGAGCTTACATGCGTGTCCGTATGATCTGTAGGAACTAGGACCCGACGCAGTCTGATCTAAGTTTCCGCCATTGTTGATTAATTCGCATTGGATACTAGAATCTGGATAATAATAACCTTTGAGAATTACTGAACCTGTTGGTATCCACGTTGAAGGACAGTGAACAAGAAGAGAGCATTCTGCATTTTAGTGAAACAAAAAGAAACGAACACGTCTAAATCAGAAACGCTTTAAATTGAAATAAAAAGAAATGCCGTACCGAAACCAATTTAAAGAAATATGCAATTAGAAATTTTGAGGGAAAATTTAAAACGCGAGGAGATGAGTTTGAAAAACAAGAATTAAGCCGAAATGAGCGCTATTAGCGACATCTGGTGATGAGAAAAGTTATGAATCTCAGGAAAATGCAGTTAAAATTTAAAAAGTGTCTAATTTTCTAGAATAAAAGATTTTAAAAATTTTGAGAGTGCTCGACAGTGTTACGCGAGGTCCATTTTGACCATGGGGCAGTGCCACTTATCGATGGGAAGTCCTGAATTTTGAAAATAATCAGGATATCACTGATGCATTACTTCAGTGCGCTCGCAGCCTTTTTAGGGCTGGGAAATGGACATATGAATGTCCGAGCGCGGCTATCGGTCTTTTTTGCGAAGATGCGATTGACGCATCATACGCGGGGAGTTGTTGAAGCAGTGCATTAGGTATTTGAGGGATCCTGTTGAAGAAGTTTAATGATTGTTTTTTAATGAACTCTAGAATTGGTTCAATTTTTAGATCTTTATGCAGGACTTCATTCCGGACAAACCAGGGTGCATTTATCATTTTCCTAAGGTCAATGTTTTGAAAGACGTGCAGTCGTTTCAGATGGGTGGTTGCAGCGGACGCCCAAATAGGCGATGCGTACAACATGATTGGTCTTAAGATGGACTTGTAGAGCAAAATTTTGTCCCGGATCGCCAGCTTGCTCTTGCGAGAAATCAAGCGTGTGAGCAATCTGCTCATTCCGCAAGCCTTTTGATAGGCTTTTCGGATATGGTGGGCAAAAGTCAATTTTGAGTCAAGTATTAACCCTAGGTACTTGTATTCAGTGACCCAGGGGACGGGTTGGTCGAAAATGGTGACTGTTGGCAAATTGCCAATACACCGTTGTTTCGTAAAGAGGAGGCAAGCGCTTTTAGATGCATTAACTTTAATTTTCCAGTTAATGAGCCAGAGCTGTAATCGAGAGATATATTTCTGCAATCTTGCAATAATTTTACGATTGCAGATGTCTTGGGACATGATGGCAGTATCGTCGGCATACATCGCCAAATGTATGTTGGACGCCTTTGGGATGTCATTTACGTATAAGGAGAAGATTTTTGGACTTAAAATCGACCCCTGTGGTACGCCACTGAGAATTGGTACATTGCTTGGTAAAATGTCTTATGCATTGATAAAAATAACAAAAAAAACTTCTTAAATCTATTAGCTTTTTTCATAATTTCAAAGCCAGGTATTCAGGACAACTTCATACGATCTCTCATTTTGTAATGTTGCGAAGTTCCGAACTACATCAGAATTTTAAATGGCTGAAATACTGTTTCTTTCAAAGAGAAGATGAATGAGGGCTTTTCTTCAAAATATATATTTTTCTAACTTGATTTTTAGAATAATTAGTAATTAAAAGTGTTTGCACACATTTATATTTGTTTACATGCATAAGTGTTGACTGTACATTTATGCAGATAATTTTGATTACTAATTATTTGAAGATTCAACTTTTAAAAAAATAGCCATTTCTGTTAAATCTCCCATAATTTATTTTCTGTTAGAGGATAACTGAAGTACAGGCAATTTAAATACACATATTGTTTCGTAATCTTAAACAGAACTTGGAGTTTTATATAAGCTGCCCTGAAGACCTTCAATTGAATTAATGAAATAAATTTTTTATGTATCACTCACATACTCAACTAAAATTCATTTAACATAAATACTTACAATTCTATGAATATTTAAAATATTAAATTTAAATTTTAATACTGATCATCGCTAGCAAACTTTCATATATTCCTTAAGTTTTGCGCAATTCGGTTGAAAATCGTACATGCTATCAGTAAGACATGCTAATAAATAAGTGAATACAAGAAAATTGTTACTTGGAAGCAAAGTTGAGATGCTAAAACTTCGGAATGCAAGAAAATATGAGCATATTTCTAAATGGTTTTGAAATATATATTATAAAATTCAATTCGAACTTTAATCGTTATAATATACCCAATATTAAACAAAGCGTCAGCATAATAAAGTAATAGTTTGATGCATTCAGAGATTATTAAAAGTAAGTATAAATGACATTATAATTTTAAATTCAAACTTTTTTGTCTTCAGTTGAGCACTTTTTTAAATTAGATGTTGTGTATTAGTCATATTATTTAAATTTGGAAAAATATCCTACAATTACGAAAACTTTCTTTCAAAAACGATACATCAAATTTATATCTGTTTTCTCCGCAACCAGGCATCATTTTTCTAAACAACTAACCAAAAATTAAATAAGATAAGACTTCTAATTTTATTTATTTATTTATTGCAATACAGAGAATGGCATATAATGATGTACTCGTGCCTCTAATACTTGAGAACAAACTTTCAATTTTTTAAGGTTCTAAATCTTGGATTAACCCTAGATCACTTTTGTACGTAAATTATACGTGCGGTCTACCTTTAATGAATCTTGTGGGAAAATATTGCAAAAACCATTACACATTTTTTTTTTGACAATGGATTGATGGTTTTCAAAGAGCATACAGGCCTAGAGGCTTTTAATCTCCATTTCGTAATGAGTTGTGCATCAAGATTTCGGTCAATTTCTTTCCCATAATGTAATTTAAGATATTTAAATTTAAGTTTTATTGCACTTGCTTTTAACAGAAACTTTTTGACACTTCTAAGATTTAGGGAATGATATATTTGTAATTTAAGAACAACTAATTAAATCAGTATGCTTTCAAAACTGCATAGCTTTCGTTACCATTATCACCGTGTTTTATATAAACATTTTAATCAGTATACCGTGAGCTGGCTTACTAATGGGGAGAGTGAGTAAATGATCTCTAAGTTCATGATCTTTAAGTTACCCTCTAATCAGAAAGTAGCATATTGGGTGGAAGAAAATGTTGGCTTTGATTTAGATTTTCATTTCGGAGTGTAGAGGTATGATAACTCTCAATGTGATTGGTTTGCAGGACTCATTCTATTGGATATTCCTAACAGCTATTTCTATTATGTTTTATATATTATAAAAATTAATGAAAATGTAAGAGAGAAAATTAATGGGAATATTTCTTGGTATTTTAAAATCAGATTCAGGAGTGAATAGCTATTCTCGCGATTATATATTCTTTGCAGCCCATGACCAATATGATTACTTAAAAGGGTTTTTTTTTGTCCAAATAAACACACAAGGAATATACAACATGACTAAAAACTATTTATTCTTTAAAACGTTGTCCACCATGACGTAAATTATATTGATCATAAACCATTCACGTGAAATACTGCATAGTAAAGTTGCATGAAAAACAAATTAGTTTCCAGTAGTTGAATAAGAAATCGAAAACTTTGAATTAACAATTTCGTTTCAGTTGCTATTCATTCTATAAAAGAATTACGTCTTATGTATAAATTGATTTCAAGGAAATCATGGCCGATGTACTTATGTATATTTTGCTCTGGTGATTATACTGGAACTTCATAAAAATTTGGAATAAGTTAGGTTTTGAAATGAATACAAAATGTAATTAAGGATATCTAATGTATATTTAAATAGAAATTAGCATAGATATAATATTTCTTAAAATATTCAATACTTATTCTACGAATGAAATTTCAGTGTGTTTCCGTATTTTCTATATAGATATAGAAAACAATTATCATATATAACTTGATTGTGATTATTATATATAAATATATATTATACTCTGATAGCATTTTGAAAACGTAATATATTCTCAGAAGCAAATAGAAATCAGGAAAAATACTATGCATTCCGTTTCAAATTTCTTTATCGAATGAAAAACCACTACAATTTTTTTTAATTCTAGAAATACATTGCATTTGCGTATGTTTTATTGTTCGTGAAAGTAATATAGTTATGAAGAAAACGAATAACGGAAGAAACAAAAATTCTATTAAATTTTGAAGGTAACTGTAAACAAGCAATTATATACTATATTACAATGAATGTTCTCCGGAATTTTGAAAAAAAAAACAAAGGTACAGACATAAATAATAATAATAGTTGAATAAATAAACTAATAAATAATAATTTAATAGTTGAAACATAATTTAATAGTTGAAACATAATTTAATAGTTGAAACATAATTTAATAGTTGAAAATTAACAAAAAATATTAAGCAATTCAGTCAAAATATTGTACGCTGTACGGAATTAAGATATAAAGAATTCAAAATAATTGAGAAAATAAAATTTTTAAAAAAGCACAAAATAATTTAAGAATCCATTGAGATCATTTCAACTAAAGTAATTAAACTTCTATGAAAATAATGAAAAAAATATATGTTTTGGGGAGGTTATAGCATTTTTGTGTTATCCTCATCTGGAATTAATTAATTCTTAAGTAGAGCGAACAATATTAATAAAACGAAAAAGAGAGAATCCTTTTATTAATATTATTGACCATACATAATTAATTTTTCTGATTACATCTTTTTTAATTTTCTTACAAAAACTGTTTTTTTATATGAAAATAACTTTAATTTCTTTATTTTAACTATTTTATGTTTCTTAAGAAATTTCTTTATTCTACTATTCATATTAAAAACTATTTTTGCTTTGGAAATCTTTTATATAACATATACGATGAACAAAGTGAGTTTAGAAAACGAAATGAGAAAATTGGTTTATTATATATAATGTAAGTATTATAAATAAATATAAAAATAAATGTATTACTTACCCCCTTCCCCAATCAATTATATCTTTCAATATTTTCTAACGGTAAAATGAAATTTATGCTGAAAACAATAATTTTTAATGAATATATTATATAACTTTTTCATCATATATATATATAACGAAGCATTGAATTTTATAAAATTCTTTCAAATTCAAGAAATAAAAAGAACTACAGTATTTAAAGTTCGTAACAATTGAAATTTTTATACATTCATAATAGGTATATGCACATTTATTTTAATATGCAATTTGTTTTTTAAGTATTTTTTGCAAAAACAGATTAATTATGTTAATTATTTCAATAATTACGAAGAATAGAAGCAAATAAAATATTACGCATATCTCCTTAAGACAATCAGAGTTAAACCAAACTATTCATGTCTCTAGCCTGATAAAATGCTATAGCAAAGTCCGTTTTCAAAAAAATAGGGATAAAGTATCACATCTCATTTCTTTAATATTCATATATTATTTATTTTCTATATATTCTTTACATATTTCTTCTTTATTTTCTATTCACAAATATTTATTTTTATAAATAAGGAAATAAATCTATTGCAAACTGAAAAGAAAATATCACACCTGAAGAAATAGCATTCTACCAATATATATAAGTTTATCTCTTATATATACATACTAGCTGATACTCGCCCGCTCCGCTGGGCGGACAATAATATATTTTGGGATCTATACGTAAAATATCAAGAAAACTTTCAATTTTTAAACAATAATTACAATCTGAATTTAAAATTTTACGAAATTGATTGTATATAGTAACGTTTAATCACGACATTTAAATATATGAGAAAAGTATTTAATTGTTAATAGTTTATCAATGAAAATATAATTTAGTAAGTAAATCGCCATTTTAGTATTTTTCAAAATTCCGCAAAGTTTTAGAGCTAAATTGCCCTTTCACAAACCATGGGATTCCAAACTCATTTATTTCTATCGCTAAATCTGTACGTTTCTTAATTTCGACATGCACGAAATTTCATTGAAAGAGCCCCTTCGCCAAAATCTTGCCAATTCTCCATCAGAGCTTCAATATTAAATTATTTGGTATTTTTCCAATTCGCACGCGCAAATCTCGCCAAGTAAACAATTGGTAGCAATACACAGTATACATATTAAAAAGTATATTCCGTTTAGCGTCGGTTAATTCATTTTTGGCGATAAAGTCGCCAAAAATGACATAACCGATGGATAAGAAAAGATTAAAGGATGAAAATTACATTTTGGATGAGAATTCCGTAAAATCCGTTCTTAGTGAGCGTCTACAACGCAAAATGAGTAACTGAACCAAATTTCAAGTCAATCGGTTGTATAGTCTTAGAGATATCGTGATGAGTCAGTCAGTGGTATTTCGCTTATATATATATAGATATATAACGCATTAGATACATAAGACGTCATCGACTAAGAAAATGATTAAGTTTAAATCAATTGACCGATGTTAAAAATTAATTTTATTAAAATTATTATTATATTTAAGGCGTGCGGTCCGTAGCCACGGCCCTAAATGCAATGTTAAGGAAAAGTAATTTCCTTCGAAATACCAAAATACCGATACAATTTTACTATCCTATTATGATTATAAGACCGTTCTAAATTTATGTACGTAAATAAATTCAATGGATTGTAAAAAAATATATTTAAATTTTCTTTAATGCTGAGTTAAATGAATTAATTTTGAAAATGCCTATCTGATTTTTCTAAGATTTTTCATTTTACATGATGTTCGTATATTTAATAATTCGATATAAAAACCAACGTTTTTAAAAGCAACGTTTTTATATGGTGGAAAAGTTTATTAGAGAAAATTATTGAAATATTAGTTAATACTGTTAGTTATTTTATCTTTAAAATTTACTTAAAAAGAGACATTTGTGAGCGTATTAAAAAATTCATAATATAAAATTAAAACATGCATTTGAAAGTTTGTAAGTCATTCTATTAAAAAAAAAATGGGAACCAGAATTCAGAAAAAATTATTGTGATAAGATATGGCGCCTAATATTGGAAACTTTCTTTCTTGCGAATGATTACTGACTAAAAGTCAGCAACCCTTACTATCTCGGAGATTGTAAAGGGGAGATAGTATCTCCCCTTTGTGAGTACAAAAGGTTTACGATAACCTCATGCGGTGTGGGGAGTGCCCGGTGCTCCCAGAGGGGGAAAGAAATTTTTCCCTCAATCCTAAAAGCGCCTCGAGGAAAGAATATTTTGACTTATTAAAATTATTGAAATATTAGTTAAAACTTGTCGCAAACAAATAAATATTGCATTGTTAGGCGAGTACGAACGATTCCCAAAATTTCAAAGCTCTAGCTTGATGGGAAGTTGATTAAATTAACGATCGAAAATTTGATGACACACACACACACACTCACTCTCACACACACACACACCAAGTGAAATTCAGAAAAACGTTGTAAAATACCAAATCTTGTATTGTATTCTATATAAAAGTTTGAATTTTTTTGGCGATTTTACATTTTTTTTATAATTCTGTGAATGAGATAGCGACTTATAAAGAAGCAACTTTGTTCTTAAAAATCTCAGAATTAAATTTAGCTTTTATTACTGATTGAGTGGAAGACAAAAAATTGTAAAACAATAAGTACCTCTCTTTGAACAAGGACCATGCGCAGAGGTGTGAGAAACACATCTGAAAATCTGAGAGAAGGAATGTTTAAAAGTAAGTAAAAGCATATTTTGTAAATTTGTTAGAATTGAAGTAGTATTGAAGTATTTTGGAAAAAAAATTAAAAATAATTATAAATAATTATTTGTTTGAGAATGAAATTTTGATTTTTGAAATGCTTATATTATGCGTGTTCAAAGAAATTGAAGATGAATTTTTTCTTGTAATTATTTAAGTAAAAAATAGCTCAACTGGCATCGCGATTCTTAAAAAATCAGTATTACATTTGTTTGGAAATTTCGTACTTTGTTTCAGTGCAATGGAATTAAATATTATTTGCAAAAATTTAAATGTTTATAAAATGATATAAGTAATTCATCTGGTTAAAGAACATTCGGTTAGATTAAACGGACCTGCTAAATTCAATCATTGATTGTCAAGCAATTTGTTGATCATAGTTTTTCTACAAAGAGCTTACCTTATGCCATATTTAAATAATCCATACTTTTGTTAAAATTCAAAGCATTAGAACTCAATTTTTAATATTGTGATATTTGTATAATTATGTATAGGTTACTGGAAACATATCCCTAGTTATAAAGAAAAATAATTATGTTTAAGAAATTAATAAATATTAGATATATTTATATTTACAAGTGATGCGCACTTGAATTTAGGTACATATTTTATAAAGTCTACTACACTTATAACTCTTAAAATTTGAGTTTCTATATACATTGACCTCAATTATAATTTCAAAAATTGAACTTAATTATTTTTTTAAGAAAATAATTTTACGATTAATATTTTAATTAGTTTTTGTGAATAATGCATTATATCTAAAATGTGTATTTATTGGAAAAATACATTTTCGCTGTATAACAAATAGCTTTATCTCAAAATATGAAAAAGTGTTAGTACTATGTAACTAAGGAGACTTTTCGGAAAGTATACCAGAATCGGAAAAAAAATCGAGAAATAAACCTCAAATAATTATATTTGTGTCTATGGAATGAAATGTTGACTCACAATTTTAAAATTTAAATTTAGAATTTGTTAATAATCAAATTATTATTTGAAATATATCTAATAACTCAGGAGGGAAACATCCTCTATTTGTAATATAGTAAATTTTAAAGAAAAACGAAAACTTTGAAGATTTTAACATCTCAAAAACCTTAAAGAATCCGTGGGAAGTAGACGTATTCCGCGACGAAATTCTATTACTGAGTTTTATTGTAATTTTTTATATAAAATATGTTACTTACCAATAAACATCTCTATTAAGCTTGAAAATCCTATCTTCAACAACAAGATGAATATGAAAATATCGCTATCTCCAAGGAAATCACGACGCTTGCAAAATGAATCTTGACAGTGTTAAGCCAATATTTTTGGAAGATCTTGCGGCAACTGTATTTTCTTGAAAATTCCCCAAAGTAGAAAAATGCCACGCACTCGAGTTTATGTGGATCTCCAGTTTCTTGTTTAAGAGTTTGTTTTGGATTTTATGGCATTTGAAGAACGTGACCTGATTGCTGGTTAGAAGGATGGTTGTTCCCAAAAGAGATGTAATTCATGTTAAGCAAACGTTACATCGTTCATATTTTATCGGCGATGAGTTTACTTATTAGGGTTCAAAATCTTTAGTTGAGTATCTATTGATAAAATTCTTGAGTTATGTTTTATATGTCTTATAATTCTATTAACTTTTTGACACTTGTAAGAATTACTTTCGCTTAACACAGAATAACTTCTCTAACTTTATGATGAATAAATACAATTTTTTCCCCCATCTAATTTAGAATTTTTTTCAGTCTGATTATTTTGTTGTTCTGCTCCGTATAATGTATGCAGAACATATTCTTAATACAATCTCTCTGATGCTACTTAAATGGCCGTGGTAGCTTTATGGTGACGGTTCGGATTCGAGACCGGAGGTTTTCGTTCAGTCGCGGGTTGGATCCATGGTTTCCAAAGACCCACCGTGTAGCCGGGTATGATACACGTTAAATCCGTCGGGGCCCATTATTCTCCCTTTGGCATGGTGTGGAAGTTAGGAGAGAGAATTCCAGCTCAGATGTAGTCCTCGTCACTTGACCGAGGTTGAAAATTACGAGGTCCGTCGCTAATAGCCATCGTTTTGCTTCTAGTGCGACGTTAATAAAAACTAAACTTTATTAAATCTAGTGCTACTTAAATTAAACTAAGTAAATTTTCTTATTACAGAACGCTTTTGAAATCACTATGGTATGTGCTTTAAAAATTACTGATTTGTATGCAAGAAAATTTACATCTTTTTAAGATAAATTTATTGTCTTTATATAGTGCAGTTTTTTTTAGCTAGAATCTTATTATTTATAATAGTTTCTACTGAACATTTTGTGCGCTATCAAAATTGTGATTATCTATTTAAATATTATTAATATTGCTTAAATTATTTAAGCTTAGAAATCGGTTGAGTTCTCATTAAATAAGTTGAAACAAATCAGATTAATACTTGCTGCTCTTGCATCGCCCTTCAATGATTTCATGGCAAAATTTGAGATACTAATCCACACACGAGTGTTCCCTTCTGGTGATTGATCACTTGTCAGTTTTGAGAAGAGTGATATGTGACCCCCACGTTCCTGGAGCAATGGGTTTTTATTTGATATGGGCCCTCTAAAACTCTTAATTTACAGTTGAAAGACTTTTAGAAAATTATTGCACACTTAGAGCTCAGGAATGTGATCGATACTTTCGAGAGGAAAAAGGAGTTTTCTTTCTCTTTTATTGGTGACCCTGTATTCCTCCAAGTGACGCATTTAAATTAGATTTTTTTTTTCAAATTTTGGCACACACATTCACATGAATTCGGCAGACATTTACATTACACACTTCTGAGAAGAGGTTATTCATACTCGAAATCCACAATCATAATAATCGCAATATGTAACGCTACCCAATGTATCGGAACCTATGACGGATTATCACAAATAAATTTATCTCAGGAACGTACATTTCAAGTCTGTTACATCTAAATTTTATTCTATTTATTTAAATAATATTAATGAATGCACCAAATGAGTCATTTCTCATTGCTTAATCTCTTACTCATTCCATTCAAATCTCGTCAATGGTTGGAGCCTCGTTTATCTCACTGTACCATAATTTTGGGCTTATCAACCTCTACAGTCACTGTTTAAAATAAGTAATTAACCAGAGAGATAAAAGCTCTGCATCCCGAGCATAAAGATAATTCTCTGTTAGATCGGGACAACATCCGTGGTTTTCTATACGGCAGCAAGTATCAGGGCGCAACTGTGTATATTGACATGCACCAGTGGCTGCTAATGGTTAGTTCATAACTACTTTTCCATTGCTCGCAGGAGACTGGTTGATAAAATAATTTCAAAATGAGTCCTAAAGGGCATATACTCTTGTGAGTAGTTTAGCTCTTGTAAGACTTGTAGCTTCTGTATGTCTTCTATGTTGAAACATACAAGGCCCTATATCTTCCAATGAGAATGCGTTTGTTAGATTCATATATTTCGAATAATTCATTAGAATCTCTCCTTAAATCATTTAATTTTATGGAGTTAGTAAGAAGTTATTTGTGATCATTTTCATGTCTTTAACATTTTTATAACATTGACAGACGATCACACACACAAATGCATATTCTTCATTAAAACTCATGAATATAGTCACAAAAAAATTTAGTTCAATAAATGCATTTATGACAGACAGTTTACAAAACTAAGTCTCAAACTATTGTGGAAAACGCAAATCTATGTGAGTTCTGTCGCAACCGTCATTAAAACACTAACAAAATCTATCAAAATAACGAACTTAAAACATTGGAACAAGCTTCACTGTTGCCACAGAAAGTAGGCAAAATTTTACAAAACCCAGAAAGGATGAATAAAAAAGATTATCAATAATCAGTTGCATTAAAATATCATAAAAGCGAAAAATTGTCTGCAAGTCGAATAAACAGAAGCCATGCAATCCCCTTTAAAAATCGACAAAATGATCTATGCATAACATAGAACACGATATCCAGGGAAGATTTTCTGCATCTTTTCACTCCAGTATCAAAGACTCTCTTAGTATCAAAACTTTTAAGAAAAATATCGTAAACATTAAGCTGCTTCTATAATGTTGTATACTTTACGTGATGAGTTTCTTTGAACTTTCAATCTTCTTTTGATAATCAAGCATTATATATATTTTCCTCGGAGGAGCTGCCTATAGGAAACAATGCAATATATATATATATATATATTGAAAATTTATGAAAGAATAATTTAAAATATTTAAAAAGACAAAAATCCAGAAAGAAATGTAACAATGAAAGAAAAATAAATGAAAATATGGAACCCAGCAAGTCAAAAAGCAATATCGGGCTGAGGACCGATTAAGCGGGGTTAAACTAGTTTAATGGTACCAACCTTCCCCCTTTGTGACTTGGTAGGCAGAATTAGGAAATCCAAATTGCAAAAGAATTCATGATTAAAAGATACAAACAAATTCAGCGATAAAATCTACAAAAATAAAATCTATAATTCCTGGTAGGCTGAATTGGGAAATCCAAATTACAAAAGAGTTCAATGATTAAAAATGCAAAAAATTTCAACGATAAAATTTACAAAATAAAATCTATAATTCTGAAAATTATCAACAAATCAAAATATAAAAATTACTTACAAAATTGAAAGAAATGAAGATTCAAATATGTGAGTAGTAAGACGGAATTTTCTTTAAGCTTCAAGATGTATATCACATATACTCAAAATGAAAAAAATATAACACATCATCACCATATAATTGAAAAAAGATTTAAATCATTGTTTGATTGGTAATAAATGTAAAAGGATGCAAACAATTGGTTGGTAATAAGTTGTATGGTAAAGGAGTATAACGATCCAGAGAGTGAGTAAAAATGTAAGCTGTGTAAATGTAAATAAATAAATAAATTCTTCACGGCTAGACCACTAACAAGCCGACTTTATATATATATATATATATATATGTGTGTGTGTGTGTGTGTGTGTGTGTGTGTGTGTGTGTGTGTGTGTATGATAAGGCAATGAAATTATTATTTAAGCACATAAAACACAAGAGAACAATTACAATCCAAAATCAACAAAAGAAAATTATAGAGCTATGTATAATAAATGATAACTCTGTAAACTGTGTAATTATGTAAAATAAATGTATAAAAATTTAAATCAATTTTGAAACAAAATGAAGAATTTCAATACTCGACAAAACAAAACATGCACATTCAGACTGGAGACTGAATTGTGAAGTACGTATATATAAATAACAATTTCCTTATATCTGTGCTGTTTTATATATGTAGCCATACATGATTATTTATGTTTATGTGCGTATGTTTCATAAATCTTATAAAAATTGATTCTATTAAAATAACCATTTTCAATAAACTTAATGTTTCATATTCTGAACTATTATTTTACTCCCCTTGCCTATGATATTATATTTATTTACGAGATATTGAATATTGTATCCCTCCAATGTTGTTATTATTTCAGGACAAAATAACGAACAGCCGGGATGGTTTCAGGAACAAACATTATTTAATAAATGACACTTTCCACAATACATGACAGGATACAAAACATAAAAACACAGATTCGCGAACATCACTCCATCATTTTACTGAAAGATCTCTGGTCTCTCACCTTACATCATGCTTGCGCTTCTAACGAAAAAGAAAATGTGGCGCCATTTGGCAACCGTTTAATAGTACATGGAAGGTAGCGTTAAATTACGGTGTTACATCATCTAATTTAATAATATGCATACGTTGACTATATATTTCATTATATCTAGAAAGGAAATCTTTAAGAATATTTTTTTTTATCTTTTTATTATATAAAAGTTAAAGTATCTATTATTTTCAGTAGTGTAGTAATATTCAAAATAACTATTTAATTCTTATGTTTTTTTCATCATTTCGTATTTCGTTAATGATTTTCGTTTACATTTATGACATCTATTATTTTGTATTAATTTCAACCTCTTATTATTATTATTATTAATTTTTAATAACTATCTTATTATTGTTAATATATTTGCAAATAGAAATAAATCTATTATTATTACATTATACAAAATTAAAATAATTATTCATATTGAATGAAAAAACACAATAACTCAATTTTGCTTATAAGCAAAGTGGTATGTTTTCACCCAGAATTCTTTTCCATTGTCTCATTGTAAAGATTATACATATAAATACTTCATTTCTAGGTTCTAGATTCATTACTCCATAAAATCAAAAAAATCAAATGAAAAGACGGATAAAATTAGAGCAGAAACGCTCTTTTTTTAATATTGTAGGTTTTGAGCTATGCATAAAAATTTTCATTGTTTTTAATGTGTATTTGTGATGTTTAAATGAGTATTTTAATTTTGTAAAGTTAATTTTGAAGTTCTTTTTATATAATACCAAACAAGAAGACAGATTTTAAGCGTGAAGGCAATGTATAAATTAATTTTCAATTTGAGAATAATTTACCTTCCAAATTAACGAATGTTTAAAATTGGGAATGTCTTTAAGATATTAAAAATACATTTTTCAATTTACATCATATACCAGGTGGAGATTGTAAGCCTCACAAAAAGCATTGTAAAAGTCACTGAGTAGTTTGTAGGTAACCCCCACGAGAACTTCTTAAACACATTGTATTTCGAAATTTCGAATTTGCATTTTGTCTCCTAAAATATCTATCCTATCGAAATTTTCTTCATTTTGTCGAAGTACGAAACACGATAAAGAGAGATTTTTCTTATTCTGCTGAAAGAGAGAGAAAAAATACCATCTCCTTCGCCAAGTCATAAATATTCGGTTTCCCGGACGAATTAAACTGAATTGCCTCCATACGGAATGCCTTATTTATGCAATCTCTATACTATGTTAAAAAAGAAACATAAAAGAAGAAAAGGAGAAAAGCTGTAAAATGCAGAGTAACTTTTTTTATTTAAGAAACCTTTGTGAAAATGTAACTTGTATGATTTCTTTTGTACATGATTAAGTACTACAAAAATTCAAATTCCACAAAAGATGTTGGTGAGAAAGTGATTTTTATTTGTTAAATCGTATTTCTTGATTCCTTTGCTCTTGAGAGGAAACATAGCTTAAATCGTAGGTGAATTAAATTGAACAATATTTAATAGTTTACGGAATCTAAACTATTTAAATTAACACTGTCATTATAATTTAGCTAAAAGGCGAAATAAACATTGATAACCATGCATGTTCAATAAATATATGCACGCAGGAGTTTACCTTCATTAGTTAAAGGCAGATATCATGCCACCGAGGTACTCTTGTGATCCTTATTTTTCCCATTGGTTTTATTGTCTTCGTTAAACACGGGCGATGTACTTCCAGATTACTCCAGCGATCCTTCTCTATTTTTGACCCTTCTGCTTGCCAACCATTTTTTTTTTATTCAAATTTTTTAGAATTATAGCTTTATCTTGTTTGGTGAAGCATTCCTCATTTGGCTCTTGAGCCAATAACATTCCCATTCATATTACATTAAAATAAAGACACTAGGATAAAAATGTCCAATTATTACACAATTACAATTATGGAGTACTAGGTGTGTTAGGTGTATCCCGACTATTGGAAACTTCTTCATTTTCTGACTAGTTATTAATTCATTGAAAATAAAATGAATTACTTTCATGTTCTTTCACATGCTTTATAAAGGAATGAGTTTTCTAAAACATGTAAAGTAACTTAAATATATTCTTAATTTTATTTTTATTTTATAAGTAAAGGAATATAATAAAATTTTCTTTAAAGGAAATTTCAGTAAGTTTCACTAAGAGCAATATATTTTATACACAAATTGTTCTACTGACTGTTGATTTATAAATTCAATTATACCTTCTTTAGTGTATAAATATTACAAATAAAAATGTTCCAAAAATATTTAAAAAATCAAATGTTTCAAAACTTTTAAATATATAAAAAACTTAAATATTTTCTTACTTTTATAAAATAATAAGAATATATATAACACTAAATTTAGATACAGTTTATAGACTGTGTATTACTTACTATACCTACAAAATGTTAAGTGTCTAAGTATTCGTATAATAGATTCTGAAATATCCAGCTTGAAAAAAGAAGAAATTCAAACTAAGTAAATGCATTTAATGTTTTAACATTCAACTGCAAATTTAAATTTTAAAACTTACGCAGTAAAACACTCCAGGCTAATATAATTTCCCTTTTGTTTACCTCCAACAATTCTTTCTTAGTTTTTATCAGTTGTTTTGCTTCGAAGGACTCAAATATGATTCCGCATTCTTTTTATTCTCATGTTAGGATTCGAAGTTTACCATTTATTGCCAGTGATAAGCCTCCATTTCAAAATATTTTTATGACAAATTTCTTTAACTGAGTAGAAATTATTTATGATATAATTATATATTTTATGACATATTTCTCTAAAATAGTAGTAAGTGTTTGACTTTCTTCGCTCGAAATGTGGCCGGATTTGGGAAATTCTCTAATAATTGAAGAGCTGAACCAATCTATTTTGGGCAAAAAAAATTCTATATTAACAAATATAGATTTTCATTTTGTTTGTTTATCTTCTCAAGATTTCTACTAATTCTTCCCAATGTTTAAGAAATTCAATTTGGCTTATTAAGCAAAATCAACTGAAACTCACCTTGAATTCAAAAATACGTGGATACGACATGCCCCCTTAAATATTGATTTTTCGAAAATATACTGAGCTACTATTTGAAAAAATGTTGTTTGTATGAAAAAATGTACTTTTGATGTTTTTGAGTATCGTCAATTGGTTGGCATCAAAATGTTCAGCAAATGACGAATAACATATATTCTTTTTTTTCCGGCCCCCCCCGGCCCAAAAAAAAAATGAAGGTTAATACCCATGAGACCCCTTAAAGTCCATTGTTTGCATTTAATAAATTTACAAATCATCAGAACGAACACTTTTAGTGCACACAGTATATTCAAAATCAGTTTTTGAGCTATTTATATAAAAAGCATTATGATTAAGTGAAACATACATCTAACTTCTATAATTAAACATCCATGTTAGTAACATCAAAAAGTAAGAAAAAAAAAATAACCCTCTAATCTGCTTGAAGCAAAAGACACTTTAAGAAAACTAAATTTCCTGTTTAAAAGCATTATGGTAGCATTTCTTATGTATATTGATATAAACATTTATCTCGACTTGCATTTCTGTAGTAAGGAAAACGATTAAGAAACTTCATGGGAAAAATGTTAAGTGAGTCCCATTTATTGAAATAAAGATTTTGATGGTCTACATATTTAGTAAGAGACAAGGAAAAGAAATTTAAAACATATTTTGCAAAATAAAAAGCATTTAATATCATTTAATAATGAGAGCAGCTTTTGTGTACTTTCGATTCGAAACTTTTAAAAATAAGTAACAATTTTTATTTTTTGAAAACTTTCTCTCCTATTTTAAATTCAATTTATGAAACATCAATAGTACGACGCACATCTAGAAATATATTTTACAAATAAAAAGCATAATTTCAGAAATAGATTATTAAATATTTATTCTTCATATAAAATTGATTCTGTATAAAGGAAAAGTTAAAACATTAAGTTTCTCAAGAAAATTTTATTTGTATATAATATATATATGTATGTATTATTTGATGTCATGACACAGTAAAACTAAAAGACACTTAAAAAAAGTTTTTTTTTTACGTTCAATGATAAAGGGAGCATATTTCATTGAGAAATTTCCGGTGAATGCCACATGCAGCGTCTTTTCGCCTTTGTGGCGAAATCAGAAGGATAAAAACTTTCCCTGTATGTAATTTAAATGCAAATGTTATTCGAATCACAAGCTATTAATTTCATATATATATATATATATATATATATATATATATATAATTTCACATATATATCCTAATAATGGTATGCTGTAGTAAAACAAAATTGCACAATTTTGACTACAAATAAAAATCTATTTTTCCTATTTAAATTCATTTAATTCACTTATGTAAAGGAATTTAAAAATATCTAATGTGTTTGAAGCAAAAAATTGTTAATTATTTGGAATATTTTACATTGTTCTTAAAATTTTAAAAAAACCTCATTATATTTAAGAAATTTATTAATAATGGTACAAAACTTAATAAAACTTTATTTTTTTTTATCTAGGTCTGTTAACATACGAGTTACTTGTATTTAATGAAGAATTTTTAGAAATCGTTTGGTATTTGCAGATCACTAAAAAGTATTTATATAAAATAAATTTGTTTTCTAATTAAAGTATTTAAAGCTGTTCTCTGTTATTTATGACTTCCTTTTTGAAAGCAAGGTTTTAACTTGTTTTCTTGACATAAAACTCTTCCGAAGTGTCATACCAGTAGAAAAATTAACCTTTATCTGATGTTTCAGAAGAATTTATTTTAAAAATCAATATACGTTTACTTACCTCAAACTAAAGTTGCGAGATTTTCTAATTGTTAATAATTTTTTTTTAAATATCGAATTACTAAATGTATTCTTCTTAATTTTACTGTTACAGATTATTAAGATAAGCCCAATATTATTGGGAGAAAATTTTATTAATACACATTTTTCTTACTACATTAGAAAAAACATTACCTATAACAATTCTATTCTCACATTATTATACAATCAATTATTATTTTAACTGGTTTAGAACTTTTATAGTAATGGTTAGGTAAAAAGAAATCTATTCCATATATTTTAAGTTTAAATATATGTATGTGACATTATATTTCCAATCAATTTTATCAAATGTAAATTGCAACTATTATTTTTTTTTATTTAGAATAAATAAATATTAAAAAATTTCAGTTCATACAAAACGGAAAGCCATTAAACCTAAATATAGGGGAAAAAATACTATTACGATACATCAGAAAGCTTGAGTCCCCATTTTATTCAATTAAATGGATTGCTCACATAATTGCCAATAAATACCGATAGTGTCCCATAGCTGCTAAATTTTCCGTCACATTTGTCCCGTCGGGAATGACTTTACTGCTTTTTATTTTTAAAAGTGAGGTTTACTTAAACTTGCCATATATAAGCTAAACTCATTTGAAATCGTCTCTTGTTGTGCATACAAAATTTCAAAAAGATACATTAAAAACTACATAAGTGAGTATTCTAAGTCTCCTTAAACTCTATTACGCTATAAATAGGAACAAATTATGTAAGGAAGCAAACATTTCAAAGAATATAAATAGCAATATAATAATAATAATAATATATTCTCAGCCCCAAGCCTGAGGCAGCCTTTTAAATTGCCTTATTTGTATTTATATATTTTTGTCTTCCTCATTTATCTTCATTTCTACTTTGTAATGATTTAGTGGTATTTTTCTATTTTATTATCTTGGAATAATTAAATCATTTAGAATTATTGATTTTAGTTTTAAATTTTAAATATAACTTAATTTTTACATTGCTGTAGTTGGGTTATTAGATTATATACTTAATGTACTTGTACATTAATTAAATTATATTACTTGGTTTTATGACATTTTGTCACCTTTATATTTAAGCATAATTTCCTTTATTTTAACTTCAATACTTAGTTTCTATGTATGTTCAAATTAATTTATTTCTCAGCTTACTAATTAAAGCATTTTTAAGTAATTTTAGTTTTACTCTGTAAACTTGGCTAATTTATTTTTGCTTTGGATTTATAATTTTTGATTATCTCTTATACAGGTTTATTTAAAAATTCTATTAAGCATTAAATATGTTATGTATTAATTGTTGTATTTTAACTGATACATACATTCATACACAGACTTACATACACACACACACACGTATTCATTCATGGACAAAAAATTAGCGCACGAAGAAGGAGTCGTCAAAATGAAACGAAATTTTGCATACGTAATGACTACTTTGATATAAGTAAATGATTAGAACATAAAAGAAAAAAGGATCATTTATTTCAGAGAAAAAGGCAAAAGAAAGGAAGACTTAATACCCTGTAGACCTCCCCGTTGCACGAAACCAAGATGCGATATGATGGTGCATTGAAACATACAAATTCTGTATGATGTCTTGAGACATTTCATTCCATATTTGCTGTAAATTTGCCTCTAGTTCGTTCAAACTTGTGGGATGCCCAACTACTCAAACCAAATGATACCAGATATGCTCGATTGGAGACATATCTCGTGATGGGGCAGGCCAAGCAAGGGTAGTAAAAGTGCAGATGCAGTCTTGTGACACCCTTGCCGCGTGAGGCCGAGCATTGTCTTGTTAAAAAATGGCTCTTGGGAACCGTTGCATGAGTGGCAACACAGGTGGTTGCAGGATGTTATGGACATACCGCTGGGCTGTCATGGTACTCGGATCAATACTAGGGGTGACCGTGTATTGTAGGCAAATTCACCCCATAACATCACACCAATTGTGGGAGTGATGTATCGCTGTAAAGCAAAGGCAGGATTAAAACGTTCACCACTGGGTCTCCACACACGAACACGATTGTCAGCACTGCTGAGATTGAATCTGGATTCGTCGCTAAAGACGACCTTGCTCCATTCCGAAGCAGTACGGATTCCTCGTGCGCTTCACCACTCCAAACGGAGGCGTATATCGGTGAGCGTCAAGGGCAGCATAGGTAATGGGCGCTACGATCCCAAATGTCCTTCAGCCAGGCGCCTTCGTAAGATTCGAGAAGATACAGGGGCCCCTAGTGAAGGTGCTACCTGTGCCTGGATGGCGGCCGATGAAGCAGTTGGCTATATGCTTGCATTTCTTAAGATGTGGTGGTCTTCTCGACGATTGGTCTGTCGAGGTGTCCTGAACATGGTCTTCGTGTAAATGACATCTCTCGGATCCACTGGTCCCAACACCTCCTCACAACACAATCAGAGCTGCCTAATTGACGAGCTACTCGCCTAGGTGACCACCCAGATTCCCTCATGCCGATGATTCTCTCCCTTTCAAACTGCGACAGCTGCTCATATTGTCTTCGAAAACAGCGTAATGGCATGTCTACCTCAGCTCTTCTTTTGCAAACGATTCAGCACTCTCAAACAAGCTTTGGTTACCTGTTTTATACTCCACGGAAAACGACGTTAAACTCCCTCTACCGGCTATACGTAATGCGCAATCACGCTGCATTTCTAATGATTTGCAATTCTCTCCGGCATGTACCTCCATGCCAAGTTTCGTTACGAACCGGCAATTATCTCTTGGTGCGCTAATTTTTTTGTCAATGACTGTATTGACAATGACACCCCCCCATATATATATATATATGTGTGTGTGTGTGTGTGTGTGTGTGTGTGTGTGTGTGCGTGGGTGAGTGGATGGGTGTGGAAATTGAATTTGAGTTATCGCCCAGAACGAGGCTATAGAATGTCTCACAACCAAAGAGCGCAGCTACTGTCTCAGCGACATTCCGCTTGTGGAAAGACGTTAGCGCGGGAAGACGCCATTACGATGTTGGAGTGGGTACATGGAATGTCTGAGATATCGGGGCTAAAAACGCCTACGAAATAAGTGCACGGAGCCCTTACGCTTTTTTTAATTTCCTTCTTTAGTGTTTGTACATAATCGCTGTAAATAAAAATAAATAACTTCGAATACGGAGAAGTATCATCATTGTGAATACCGGACATTACATATATATGTATATATATATATATATATATATATATATATATATATATATATATATATATTTATATATTCAGAATATAAGTTCCACTTGTACAATATATATATATATATATATATATATTATTAAGATGGGATCTACAATGTAATATGACATACATACATCACACTAATTATCTACGTTATCTTCTAGTCGTTGCAGATATTCGATGGAATGTCATACTAATCGTTTCATTCTTGTAAAACAGAAAATTGCTCCTTGGTCCTGGAATCAAGAAACAGTACTGTGTGTACACAGTCATCGTTGGAAGATTTTCTTTGAGCATGCCGAACATGTGAAAGACGCAGGGCGACAGATCGCTTCTGTATGGTAGATGCTGTCAGAACTCCTATCCTCCATGCCTCAGTAACTTTCCAGCTAATGCGTATTTCTTTTTCTTGTACTATATAGAAAAGTTTGTTACTATTCAAATAAAATTACTATTTTGCAAGCCGTGGAATTCTATTATCATCTGCGCAAGCATCGCTATTGCTTCACAAGGTTATCGTCTATGGAGGAACAAGTATATATATATATATATATATATATATATATATATATATATAAATATATATATATATATAACACATGGATCAATAAGTCCCGAGACTAACATTGAAAACAACATTTTTTTTGCAACATTTTTTTTTATTCATCAACATAATCACCTTTTAGGGTGATACAATCGTTCCAACGCTTTTCCAATTTTTCAATACCATGTTTATAAAAAAAATTATCTTTCGCTTCAAAATAAGCTTCAGTTTCAGCGATGACCTCCTCATTTGAGCCAAATCTTTTTCCCTGGAGCATTTTTTTTAAGATCAGCAAAGAGCCAGTAGTCACTGGGGGCTAAATCTGGCGAGTATGGGGGGGATGGGGAAGCAGATCAAAGCCCAATTCATTCAATTTTGCCATTGTTTTCATCGACTTGTGGCAGGGTGTATTGTCTTGGTGAAAAAGGATTTTTTTTCTCTGCATGTGCGGTCTTTTTTTGCGATTTCCTCCTTCAAACGCACCAGCAAGTCAATATAATAATCATTGTTGATCGATTTACCTTATTCGAGGTAGTCAATAAAATCACGCCATGCGTATCCCAAAAAACTGACGCCATGACTTTGCCAGCTGACTGCCGCTTCGACTCTGGAGTGTAGTGATGTATCCATGTTTCGTCCATGGTCACGTAAGGACGCAAGAAATCTTTTTTTTTGCGAGTAAATAGCGATAAACAGCTTCTGAATCATCGACTCGTTGCTGTTTTTGTTCCATCGAAAGCAATCGCGGCACCCACTTGGAAAAAACCTTTTTCATGCTCAATTTTTCATGAAGGATAGTAAATACACTTCCATATGATATCTGTGTCATCTCAGCAATCTCACGGAGCTTCACTTTACGATCTTTCATTATAATTTTTGTCACTTCACTCACATTTTCCGGTGTAACGGCTTCCACAGGTCTACCCGAGCGTTCCGCGTCATTTGTGTCGGTACCACCACGTTTAAACTCGGCAAACCACCGACAAATCGTTGCTTTTGATGGACAAGAGTCCGGGTAACATTTTTCAATCCATTGTTTCGCTTGCACGGTGTTTTTACCCATTAAAAAACAATGTTTTATCAGAACACGAAACTCGGTTTTCCATTTTTTAAACAAACTACAAAACGACTTTACTCCAACCTCGATAACTCAGCTGTTTCTGGTCCGATCGACTTAAAATTTTGACACGTTTCAAGCAAAGGTTAGTACCCTAGAAAGACCTGGTTACTGGTTTACTACGAGTGCCATTTCTGGGTTAGTCTTGGAACTTATTGATCCATGTGTTATATATATATATATATATATATATATATTAGGAATTCAACTAATCCTTTTTTTTTGCAATTTTAGGATTACCAAGAATTAATTTAACTTCAAATTTCCATATTAAAAACTACTACAGCTTTTTCTCTTCTTTGTACTCGTAGCGAAAACGTTTTAAAAATATTAAACTGGCTTTACTTTAAATTGAACAGTTCTATGTTGTTACATGTTTATATTTATCTGAAGTTATAATTTTTAAAACTATACTTCTATCAATACAAACGGTTATGCAAAATTATTAACAACTAAAATACACCACGCAACCAGTGTATCTGGACCAATATTCTTTTAGGAGGAATATGTTAGGCTTACGTCACCGACTCCATATCTGTGTGTGTGGTCTTCCGTGCTTGCATAGTATTCCACATACGTGCAATCTTACTTTCGCCAGTAGTTTTGCTGGTAAAGTGATTGATGGATTGGTTTTATTAATGTCACACTAGAAGTAAAGCGAGGGCTATTGGCAACGACCCTCGCATTTTTGAGTCTCGGTCAATTGAAGAGAACGACGTCATACTTCGTACTTCCCTCTTTTAACTTCCACACTACTACAGCGGAAGGCTTTTGAGTCTCAACAGATTTAACTTGCATCAACCTCGAATGCCTCGGGTCTTCAGGAGCATTAAGGCTCGAACCCGCGACTGAAAGATAGCCATTCAAGCCAAGATAGGCAAAGATTCAAGACTCAAAGGTACCCAAAGTGTGTCATTCCCTCACAAAAGACGCCCGGTGCGCTTATTAAAATGAATTGGATTGTGTGATTGTTTTTGAACAAGGATGTGGGAGAAGGTATTCTAGACAATAGTAGAAGGTATTCTGCTAAAATATTCCCATAGTAACACGCTCTGATATGTACGACTCAAGGAGAAATGTCCGATGCTACTTTTTTGTGCAATAAAAGTTTAATTTTTCTTCATTTACTCTAACTCTACGGCCACATGTTGACACAGGGAGGGCTGCAGTTTAACCACCACTATTCTATTCAATATGATATTAAAAATAGGAATTTAAAACGAATAAAACGAGTAGAGCTAAAAATAATGATTAGTGCTTTAAAAAATTTCAGTTTTCATTTATAACAATACAAATGTAATAAATTATTAGAAAATGAATTACTATTTATTAAAATAAATTAAACATTATCAAGTTTTTCATAAATAATTATATTTTTCTTTAATACAAACGTTTTAATAAAATAAATACAAAAATACAGTAATGGTAAATTTTCAAATGTAATTTAATATTGTATGCAAAATCTTACAAAGAACAGATTTAGCCACCCAAGGAGTGCTTTTTTATATAATAATTATTAAATTACTCAATTGAGTATATGAATTAAAGTAAACGATGAAATATAGAGAAATGCACATTAATAAATTTTCTGATATTAATAAGAGAACAAACGATTAGTTATTAAATTAATTATAATTAAGCTAAATGTAAAAAAATAAATTATTTCAATTTGAAAAGTGATCTGGTTCACCAAAACACCCCACCTAAACTAATAGCCTCTTATGTGGCTAATAAGCCTCAATTACTGTTTCAGTTAAGTTAAATCAAATTTAATGATTTATACTTCAAAAAGTATGCTTAAAAAGGATATTTTAAATTCCAAATAAGTACAGAGTTATAAATAGCATTTATCAATGATGAGTCAATTAAACCTGCAGAATATTCATTAACATAGTTTCTTTCATTAAATCATATGCAATTACATAAGGATTATTAAACATAAATAAACTATTTAAAAACTGATATGTTTTTTGTTGAAAAAAAATTTAATTCATCAAATCAAATATTAATTTGTAAGGTTTCAACTTCTGAAACTAGTATAAAACCTGTATAAATCACAATTCATTATTTATCAGATAAGATTAAAAAAAAATCTTATTTTACTGGTTAGAAAAAATAAGTTTTTAATAAAAACTTATAGTTCTTAAAAATGTTTAACAAAACATAATTTATTAAAATCGGATTTTATGTAGAGTAACTCTCATCTAAAAAAATTATTCAGCATAATTTGGCGCATTTTCTATCCATTATTTTTAATCACTTTCGCTTTCACTTTTGATTTTACTGGTTGTTAGAAGACACGTGACGTTAGATATGATTGTGAATGTATCACGTTTATTAAATATTTTTTTCATCATATTCATTTAGAGATTTCTTAATTTTTTCAAAAAAAGCATGTTGGTTTTGAAAAAAAAAAAAAAAAAAAAAAAATGGAAATATAAACGAAATAATTTAACTAAGTACTATTTTCTAAATTTAAGATTATATACATACATATATGTATTCCTGTTAACTATCATCATTTTATATCAATTCCCTCTAATTTAAAAGTAAGAAGGGAACTAAAAATTATAGCTAAAATTTTTCAATTTGGTAATTTGTTACATTTCTTAAGGCTGGAAGATATTAACCAAGAGAAAAATGAATAAACTATAACCATGTGTAATTAAGTTTAATTAAATCTTTTAAATATGAGCAAAAAGGAATTAACAAACCAAAAAAAATCACAATCTTTAAAGAGTTGAATTGATTAAAAAACAAACAAAAACAAGAAATGAAATGACAATGTTGGAAAAATTCTTAGTAGTATGTTATAATATAACATTTTGCTTAAAATTTATTACTATAGACTTAAGTATCGAGATGTAGGAGGAAAATAAGATTGTAGTTTTTCTGTTATTTATTTAGAAGTATCAGGTATATAATAGTACTTTCATGTATTTCTTGATTATCGGGATTTATAGTAAAAATAAAGTACAATGCCGTTTCTATCACCTAAATACATTATTAGAAATATAATTAAAGCACCTGAGATTTGAATCGAACTTATCGAGTTAATTATTTAGATTTCATTGAATATGTGCTAGGCCAACTTTTCCTACATTAGGTATTTAATGAATAACTATCAAAATATTTTAGAAACCAAGAAATATGTCAATATAAAATCCAGTTTATTTTGCATTCAATGAATTTTGAAAGGATTAATTGGATTGACATTTATTATAGTTATGAAAGAGAAAGTGTAAAGAAAATAGCATCATTCTTATTTTTGAAAACACACACACACACACACATTTAAGATAATTAAAAAAAAACTATAATCATGTAAATAATACCTTTTCAAATTTTGTTACCTGAAAATAGAGTCTACTTTTCTTATTTAATAAATGTATTATTTATGGTAATTTTATATATAGAACTGTGAAGTTGAATTTTTAAACTGTAAATGGAAATGTCAAGCCACAAAGATAAATACCTTTATTTGCTTTTTTTTCTTTAAAAGTATATTTTTAGGATTATGGTACACTTTTCTCGATATATATTTATTTCGAATATGAAATGAAGTTATTTCTACACAGTGAACATAATTTCGTATAGTAAACACAAACAAATTTTAAATGTAACAAATTTTGGTATATGAAATAATGAAACTTTGAATGATAAATGCGAAACATTTTAATAAATTCGTTTTAAAACTGATTATTTTTAGTGTTATGTGTTTAGAAGTAGTACAGAAATTTTTAGTTAAAAATATAATGGAATTTATGTACAATGTACCAAAATGCATGTACACGAGTAACAATTCCAAATTCAATTATTAATTATTAATTCCTTATACATAATTACGTTTGTATATAAATAAGATTTATAAGTACGATGCTACTTCAATGTTAACAAGTAACTTCCATTTATATTAATGCTTAAAAGTGACGAATATTTAAACTTGGTATAAGAGAAACTTTATTTTTAATCATCGAAAACTCCTCTATTGCCTTAATTTGTTGAGGTAGAATCACTTTTGATGATTTAATACGTTAATAAAATTGAGGTCGGAAAAATTTGTTTTAAATAAATAGAGGCACTTTTATGTCTTTTGTTTGTATGTTTATCGTTTCATTTAAAAATAGGTGAGATAGAAAAGCTCGTATAATGCCCCTCCCCCCGGAAAAAAAAAACTCTTTTTGTATGTTTCTGAAATGAGCAATTGAAAGTGATTAAAAATACTTAACAAAAAGTAATGCTTTTTTTTGTTTCTCATTGTTCTAAAGGAAGTCATAAAAAGCTTAGTATGCTAAATTACCCTTCATGTATAAATATCTCCAGCTTGAAATATTTTATACAGTTACATTAAAAATACGGCGTATTAAAACTTTCCGAAATTTCTTTGAAAATGGATGTTAAAGAAGTTATTAATAACTATTATTCAAAATGATTTGAATAACATAAATAAAAAAATTTTACTTACATATGGATAATAAATGTATTTTTTCTCAGAATTCAAGGAAAAAGGAAATGGGAAAATTTTATTTTCGCTTACTACCTTCAAGTGTTAATTAAATAAATGCCTGAGAATAAACAAAATACACAAAAAATAAATATTTTCAACAAAATAAGAACCCGTATTGGGTATTTATATGCAACAGCTACGTCTGAAGTTTCTTATGTTATTTTATTATCTGTTGGATTACTCCCTACTATTAAAAAGAAATCGCACTAATAAGTAATTGAAATAACTTAATTTCTTCAGTCTTTTATGATGTATTTTAGTTTTTATAAAAAAAATACGAAATTTGCATGATTGATATAGTCTATAAAGATGGTTCAAAAAATTTATTTCTTGAGGACAGAGGACGCTTCAAAGGAAACCAACTTTTCCGACATGTAGTGTTATCCATTGACACCAAAACAAATTTGACCCTGATTCATGGATTAGTTATGATTGTTAATGAGGTGAATGGTCGATTTCATTTTCTGTCTAATAGTCGTTTTCGATGAGATCTAAATTCATTTCTATTCTCCGGAAAGAAATCATTGGTTAAAACAATGGATTGCTTCTAGTGAATCTTCTCTAAAGGAGGTGAACTCATTGGCCAGAAATATGTTGGCGAAGATAATTTGAAATTTGAAGAGCGTCATACTCAATACTACATAGAAGGAAAACCATCAATCCTCAGCAATGTAATCAGTGTTACTTCATTTTCATTTCATATTCCCAATTCCTCATTTGCTGACACGAGGGTACTTTTAGAACCGTATTCACATTTTTGAATATTATATTAATTACTGGTGATATCAAGCATAAAATGTGGCGCAAGCAAATCACTCACATATTCAAACATTTTACGAGGATGCACTGATTATTTTCCGTGTTTATCTCTAAATGGCGCCCGGAATTTAATACTTTCCTATATTCAATAGTGCTATCTTTTACTACCACATATATAAAGTTTCGAGCTAATCGCATAGCTTTATGTTTTGCAGCGTTTTAATTTAGACGTATGCAGCTACTATTACAAAAATCGATGAATTCGGAAAACGAGCAATTGTAATTGATTGATTGCTTATTAACTTCGCAATTAGAAGCAACATGAAGGTTATTGGTAACAGACATCATAATTCTGAGAACCTGTGAAATGACGAGGACTCTCTAAACTTCCATACCATTCATAGAGAAATAATTAGGACCTCGATAGATTTAACATGCATCAGTTTCCCTACAATGCGAATCTTTAACCCTTTCACTACCGGATGGAGAAAGAAGAAGTGCTTCCTGGGCCCGCGACTTCTTAACGTGGAAAGTTACGCTGTGCCCAGACGTTATTACATATTAAGCCTATTTCATGAAAAAAAATTCCTCTGAAATCGGCAATTTATTAAAATATTTTGGTATTTACATATATTATTGAAAATGCATTAAACTTAATGTATACAAAAGAAAAAGAGATTTAATGTTTTATACATAAAATTACATAAAAAAGCATACTTTTAAGAAAATACAATATATATATATATACATATGTTACATACATTTCATGGTGTAATGATGTACCATTATATGGAATATATAGATATAAAAGATAAATTTTATTTTGCTGTATGGTATATTTATATAAAATAAAATCAATGCATAGTATAACGTCACATGTCTTACACACATATTTTGACGCTTCACGGAAGATTTTGAGCAAAGGGCATATCTTCATCGTCCTTCTTTTTCATTTAAAGGCTATGTACAGATTTGGATTAGTTAAGCTAACATTACTGTCCGATTCATATATTATTTCGAAAATCTCAGTATCAGATAAAAAATTTCTTTTCGTCATGACTGTCGCTTTAAATAAAAACCGACCCAATGAAACGAACAGCTGAGAACATCTGCTAACAAAATCCCTAACCCTCATAAAGGGTCATAAATTCTACTTCGAACTTCTAAGAAGCAAGCAAGAAAGAAAAAATCAAACCGAAAGCAAGTACACCCTTTAAATCATATCATTGTATTTAAAGAGCAGCGCCGCAGCTCATGCTTTTAACAATTACCCCCCCCCCTCCTAGTAGCCAGAAGTGAAATCCAAGCCCATATCACCAAGGTCTACACTCCAGATAACCTATCTATATAGATTTCGTGGTATTGTAATGCCATAGAGTAACATTAAATGAATCAAAAAAAAAAAAAAAAAACGTTCTCATCGAGCGTATCTCTATTGATACGATGGGCCGTAGAAAACACTCACGGAGTGTATCACCCGTGATAAACTGGGCACAGGAGGTCCAACACGAGCGCATTGCCTATGATACGCTGGGAGCGAACGGGTTAATGACATCCCATCTAATCACTATTCTGATTTGAAAGATTTGACGCCACTTTAAATTAAATAGAGAATATATACAACAAAAAATATTCTTCTCCATTGTATAATAAATAAAATAGTAGGCCTCTAAAAACGTCTTACGAACTCTAAGAAACATACCTCGCTTCGGAAGCTCCACTGAGGTGAAAACGTGTGATATTGTAGAAAATATTATATATGACACCGAGAGAGATTCCTTCCTTCTCAATTATTTATTTAACCTTACACTGTGAACTTGCTAGGTTTATGAAGCCAAATAATCATGTAGCGGGAGAGACGAAACTTCGATCATTGATGTGCATCAAATAGTATGAATAACAAATTACTCAACAAAAAGACCATCATTTCGTTCATTCATGAAGTTTATTAAAACATCTAGATTTAAAGTCAATAATTGCATAACGTAAAATTACATACCTGAATTACGATACAAGGTGCCCTGCTATACATACTGGTAAATTGGATAACGTTACATAAAGTCATGGTTATGATTGTGAGGATGTGTGGGGTGAGGATTCTCCTTTTTTCGGGGTTTCAGTTTCCTTTTTAAAACATTATCATATTTAAATTTCGTTCATAAAAGTTATTCTATTAATACATAGATTACATTGTTTTTCCAAAGATTTATAATTTATATTGGTATTATTTTAAGAAAGCTCTCTCTTCCTAGTGTTACGAACCCTCAAACATCAACAATTGATTTGTTTCAAAAGGTTTCCACAATTTTGGCCACCTCTTAGTTGATCTGTTCGTCCGTATAAATTAGTTAAAAAACATCTAGTCAACCCACTTTCTGAAACTTGAAATAGCTTCCATTAGCTTATCACAAACATTATTACTGAATGTAAAGTTAATTTAAATTAAACCTATAAAAATTAAAGGCAAGATCTAACACCTATTTTGGGCCACTAGAACTATTACATTTTGGAAAAAATAAGAGCTTCAGATGACGTGAAAATTTATTTAAAAATAGGCGAGATAATATTTAATCTATTTTTATTCCTGACTTAAAATAAAACTTTTATTCTTATTTAACATCTCTCTCGATCTCTTTATGTATCCATGTGCAATAGATAAAAAATTGTTACATTAAGTTATATATGAGCCGCTCAGATGCCAATGCGGTTAAGTCCATTTTTTGATATTTTCTGATTTTTCGAAATTTTGATGAAATAAATAATAATCTTCTTAGTTATTAAAGGATTTACTCGTTGGTTACTTTTTTCTAGGTTAGACAGCCCTTTTTTTAATAGCTTCTGAATATATTGTATAATAATTTCAGATGCCATTGTGAATAAGTCCACCTTTTATCAATATTTTTTTACCTAAACTTTGAAATAAAAATTAAATTATTCTTCTTCTTTCCATATTTGTTGGTAACACTGAAAAAAAAAGAAATTCATAGTAACTGTAACCGTTACTTCTAATTAGAATTGTTCGAGTTTTATGCATGTGCGTCAAAATACAAAAATTACAAGAGAAACTTATATGTATACAATCTTGGTTGCCATAATTTAAAGACTAACGAGGGCTACTTGTCTGTTTGGCCTATAACCCAAGCATCGCGGGGTTCTCAAGAAGTGTCATCGTGTTTAACTAAAGACATTAAATTGTACGCAAAGGATTTTCAAAAAATTATAATGTATTCAGATTCATGTTCAGGACAGAATCGAAATATAAAAACTGTGTTAAGTTTACTTAATTGGTTCAGAGTGAAGATATAAAAGCTGATTCAATTGAGCTTAAATTTTTATTAAGTGGGCACAGTTATTTGCCCAATGATGCTGATTTTGCAGTTATAGAAGCTTATGCAAAAAAAATTCCGTATATTTATAACCCTAGTGACTGGTATCATATAATACAAAATAGTAAAAGAAAGAACCCTTTCAGAGTTGTCGAAATGAATCCACAAGAATTTCTTTCCACAAAACAATTGGAAGAAGCTGTTACCAACAGAAAAAAAATCAACAAGTGGACTAACAGTCAATTGGCTTAATATTAGATGGATAAAATTGAAAAGGTCAAACCCAAGCAGCATTAAGTTCAAATATAATTTTGACGAGGATGATACCTTTCATGTAATTGATATAAAAAAAACAAAAATAGATGGCCAGTAAATGTAAAAAATATAACTCAATCTATATTATATCCTAATGGCAGAACAATTTCAAGAGAAACAAAAAAAGACATCATGCGTTTATTAAAGTATATACCTCCAATTAAACACGACTTTTACAGGACATTAAGGACAACACGTGAAGATCAAGATTTACATTTAAATAACTCGGAAGAAGATGATATTTGTTATGATGAATAAAAATAAAACTTATGACAATAACTGTTATTTTATTATTTTTACTTAAATTTCTTATCTTTTTCAGCTGCCAAAAGGTATAAGTCCTAAAATTTTTAAGATGCTGTCATTATTTCAATAAAGACTTACGTTTTTATTTACACATCCTGTACATATCTTGTTTTTTTGCAGAGTTTACACCTCGAAAAAAGACTTTATACACTTTTCTAATTAAATTAATAAACCAAGAATTTTAAAAACTAATGTATCAAAAAACATTAATTTTCTCATTTTTTGTGTTTTGGACTTAACCGCATTGGCTTCTGAGCGGCTCATATATTTTAGCGATGTAAAGAAGAAAGTATTTTGTAACATATAGTGCTGAAAAAAATATGAGTAATATTTCATATTAAAAACACTTTTCGTCTTGCTTTTTTTTCAAAATAAATGTTGAAAGAGTAAATGTAGGATATCAAAAGATTACCCCCTCTATGACAAAAATGTATCAGTTTTAGGAATCGGAAGATAAAAAATGATTCAGAATGAATTTCTTTATTATTATTAATTTTTTTCCTGAAAATTTCTTTTCAACAAATCCAGTAATTCTTTTCTTCTGAATCTACACTTTTCTTAATTTTATTTTTTACACTTTTTATGTTATGACACTATTCCGATATCGAATTGGAATGTCATGATTTCATCTTAAACGGCTTTTTGATAAGCTTGTATAAAATGATATTGCTTTTTGTGAAATATTTGAAACATTTTTCTTAAAGCTGTTTCTGTATTTTTGTGGGTCAATTTTTCTGAACAAGACACACGGTTCTTTTCATCTTATTATTTTTAATATATATATATATATATATATATATATATATATATATATATATATATATATATATATATATATATATATATATATAATGTACATGTCTTCGAAAGTATTGTTAGTTTAAAAAAAACTTCAATGGCTTTGCAAATAAATATTTTTGCATATTTTCAAAGAGACCTGAAGTTTTCATGCAGTTCTATTTGTTTAAAATTTATTTTCCTTCTATTTCGAATAAAAGCAAACACTCTCTTAAGGATAGTAATTTTATGATTATTTATTTTACTTAAATATAGTTCTCTGATGTTACTCTCAGAAAAATATAATTTAGTATATATTCCTGCCTGTTTTTGAATAATTTCTTATCCACAAAAAATAGATCGTATTTCAATCCAAGAGAGATTCATAAAATACATGTTTGAAACAAAAGATGGCATTGATATGAAAGGTTGGTAATATCATTATTAAAAACCATCGCTTAAGCAACCATTGGTCTTTAAATCTCCATTTGCTTCAAAATCAAAGTTTGAAAGCTGCAGAGCTGAATTTCTTTGTCTATGATACCGGGTGTAGTGTTCCTATCTCCACTAGGCAATGATTCAGAAACCTCCGCTTCTCGGCCCTGACATTACCACCGGCGAAGATGGAGAAAGTGTTTTATGCGGGTCAGTCGAAGGTGTGGTAGCATGAGAGCACTAACCGTAGGTCTCTCTAGGCAAGCTACAAGTTCTTTTGATCGTAAAATAAAATTTTGTGGAGTTTGAAATGTCGTGATTCATTTCACTCTTTCTTCGAACAATAAGCAAACATAACACGTGGATTCATCTTTACATACCAAAAATCAAAAATAAAACTAAAAATTGCATCTTATGAATATGCTCCGAAATGAGAAAGGCGTTATACTCATGAACGTCATTAAATAAAGGAAACACAATAACTGGGCAATACTATAATGAGTTACCCCTTCCACTTTCTCCTTCATGATAATTCACATTTTACATTACTTAATGAATATATGAGTGATATAGCATTTAAATTATTATTCTCAAGAATTGTTGCAACCGAAAACCTGGAAGATCACTACATTCTGCATAGATTCCGAAAAACTTAACACTAAAAATATGTATAGTAATAAATTATGGAACACGAAAAACATGAACCAATTTTTATTTTAATCTTATCCAATAAACTATACTTAAAGATTTTATAATAGAAAAACTTAATACAAAAGCCAATTAAAGCAGATAATGAGCGTCATCATCCTTTTGTAACATTTACGAGAAAAGACGTTAAAATGGGAAAAAATTTGATAATACATAGAATTGTGAGTCATATATATTTTGGAATCAGATTGTGAGTGCTTGTAAATGTAGAACTGAGAAGCAACACGAATGCTATTGGAGACGGACCTCGGAATTTCGAGCCTCGGTCACTTAACGAGAAGGATTCCACCGGGGATGGGATTTCCAAATTCCACAACATGCAGAAGGGAATACTTGGACTTCGACCAGATTATAATGGATCAGCGCCTCTACATGTTCAGAATTTAGTGATGTCAGCGTTACCATCATTACTACTAGGCTATCACAACCATAATTTGGTACCAAAAGAACGTGATTTATATTTTTACAGACACAAGAACAATATATATATATTAACCGAAACAACTGAAAAAAATCACTATATTATTTGATTGCGATTAACTGCAGTTAAAAATATGTAATATCTTTAAAATATTATGATTAATACAAAACGCACAAATCCTTTATTTTAATCTTGCTTACTATCGTGTCTTTCGGTATCTTAATTGAAATATTTAATCCGAACTCAAAGTAGGTGATGTTTATACTCTACCATTTCTGGTATATATGATAACAGACATTAAAATTAGTTATATTTTGGTATCACTAAATATTACGCTATATATATACATATATATATATATATATATATATATATATATATATATATATATATATATATATATATATATATATATATATATATATATATATATATATATATATATTGATATGAGAAGAAATGCAATTTATATTTTCGAGAATTACTTTCATAGCAATGGATGGAAAATCGCTGCATAATTCCTTGATTCCGAATACCTGCACACGAAAATATTATATATTAAAAAAAATTATGAATCACACAAAATAAGTCCATTTTTTTAGTCTCTTCCACTAAATTATTATTGCAGTTTCCTTAATTTAGACGTATAATACAAACTCGAAACAAAATATATCATATTAACTCTTTTCCATTTCTTATATTTACGATGTCAGGCACTAAAATGAGATATATTTTGGTATCATAAAGTATTATCGCATCTTTTGTGCGTTCTGTCACAAACTTTCGGTATCTGAATTACTACCCATTGCTCGCAAAATATTCCAAGACATAAAACCTCTTGATAAGGAAGGGCTGTATAAGAAGTAGAAGGAAAAAGATCCTAGTTCTCTGACACCATTTTTGATGATTCAAGGAGAAAAATGATACTTTAAAGCTTTGAAGTGTTGAAACAGAGTTTCCAAATGAAGTGACACCACACACTCGATTTCTTAGGATTATGTTTACAAAAATATTTCCGTTTGATGTGAGGCAAATAATACCTTAGACGGGGTTTTCTTGTAACCCAAAAGGTATTCGAAAATATTTTTTTGAGATCTGATATGAGAGACTACATGTTCAATTTTAAAGAATAAATGCTAAAAAAATTCAATCACCTTTCAATATCGTTTTTTGTTTCAAAAATCAAATTGAGAAATTTAATCAATGTAGTTGAACATATAAAAATGAACAATAACAAGAAATTATATAACCTGAAACTTTCAATATTAACATGGAATAATATGGAAAGTTCAGTATTATATCATTTTAGTGGTATTTTATTTTTTTCACCCAAAATAGAAAGAGCTCCAGATAATACGAACTTGAAGAAACATTGTATTTTGAACATCTATGAGTTTAGTTACTTTTTTGTGTACTAATTTGCATCGAGACAGCATTTGTCGAGTGGTTTTTGACAACAGCTCGTTGCTAGAAATATTTCAGTCGAGTCTTAGGTTCGAGTCCCGATTCAAACAAAAACCCTTAGGATGGTTCCGAAGTTCAGAAATTGTTTTACTATTTAGATGTTGTCCTCATCACTATATCGAGGTTCAAAATTACGAAGACATTCCTTGATAATCCTCGTTTTGTTTCTAAGTGCAATTTTAATAAAACGAATTAATATCAAATCCCATAAAGACACGTTTGGTTATAACACTGATGCACGTTAAATCTGTTGGAACTCAAAGAATTCGTAGTGAATACTTCTTCGCAGGAGCACCTAGCCCGAATTGGGCCTTTATCTCCATATCTGAAATTAAGCCTGATTATATACAATGCCGATGTTTAAGAAGATGCTTATTAAATGGAATTAATATTATAAATAACTAAATTAAAAATTAAGAATTTAAAATTAAAGATCTATTAATTAATTAAAGTTATATGAGTTTAAGAATTTAAAAGAGTAGCAAAGTTAAATTAAGAATCGTGAGGTAAAGAACGAGCGATGACTACAGGGGTGGGTGAGAACAAGGTGAAGACGCTTATCCAATCAGGAAGCAGCTACTCAGGTCTGAACTTGGAACATACTTTCTGGCTGTGAAAGTCTCCGTATTCCTCCGAAGAGGGAGAGGGAGCTTTCCTATTGGTTGTTGGAAATTTAAGTTAAGGTTAAAATTACACTAAATTAATAACAGAAATCTTTAATAATAATTTAATCAACCACCCTATCCCCTCCATCCAAGAAATTAAAAATTTCAAAACAAATATAGAACCAGCAGAAGTTTCGAGTAAAATCCATAGCCTTTAACTCAAAGTATTCATGTCAGTGTAGTTTGGAAGAATAGCTCTCGTGTTGTTTCTACGTCCGGAACTGTTAGTATTAATTTACTAGTATTTATAGAGTTTATTTTGATCTTCAAGACACGTTTCTCTCTTTATATCAGCATCATAAACGAACGAATATAACCCAAAAATAAATTTATTAAATAAGTTATTCAATTATTTTCCCAAATATACGTATTCATACATATTTCTACATAGAAATTTTCAAGCCATACTGTAATTGACTATTTGTGGCCGCAATAGCCTGATGATGTTATATGTTTGGAACTATAACTGTGTAGAATCTCAAATATATGCTACCCTTTGGTAATTGAAATTTAAGAAGAATTATCAAATTAATATGATTAAGAAATTTATTCGCGAAATTTGCACGAATGCACAAATTCCTGGAAAGAAATAAGGCACAAATACTACATACATAAGATGATTGACGAGCGTCTGTATATGTAATATTTCTATCTGTAATATAATAAGCGAAGCATATCTGTAATATTTTTTTAGCATTTAAATAAACCGATTTTTAGTTTAGTTTAGTCTTCATTAACGTCGCACTAGAAGCAACACGAAGATTATTGGCAATGGACCTCGTATTTCTGAAACTCGGTCAAGTGAAGAGAACGACAGATGAATTCGCACCCTCTTTCCTATCTTCCACGCCACACAATTGGGAAAACTTTCTGTCCCCACAGATTTAACGTGCTCCAACCCCCGGTTACACGAATCGTCTTTTGTGGCATCAAGGCTCGACCCCACGACTCAACGACAACCGCCTGCATTACTTTCATACATACATACATAAGATGGTTTACAAGCGTTCAATCATCGCTTTTGCTCAGAATATAGGAAAAAGTGGTGAATGAAAAGTTCAGCAGATGGCGCCCCTCGGCGAGATGAAGTTGTTGGAATTAATGAATGAAGAAAAGTAGATGAGAGGAGTTCCCGTGATACCATTCAGTATCAACACAATGTGAGTTAGATGTAACCAGTATGAAATACAAATGGAGATGCTATAATCCTTACGAGAACTGAAGTATTATTAGACAAACAATGAGAATCACTATGGAGGTTTTAAGGGAAGAGACCATTTGGTTGTCTTGTAGGCGAAATTGAATTTTGAATGAGGATTGGTAAAAATCTTTTGAGCTCTGATAATTTCATTGTTGTGATTTAAGATGGAAGTGAAATCATTTCGCGACAGCTTGATGATGTAGTCTTCAACAGAATCAATATTTAAGTCATTATGAATAACTGAGTGTCTGATGTACCGGGGGAATTGGTCATTATTCTTAGGATCTTATTTTGCATTACTTGCACTTCTTTCATATGGGTAGTGATCGCATTTCTGTATTTGGTTTCGCCGATTTATTTGCAACAACATTCAAAAGTTTAGTGTTGTTTACTTCTCAGGTGTAGGTTGGTTATAATTCGATTCAAAATTTCTACCTATCGATATCAGAGATTCCCCATGGTCGAAGGAAATCATCTTTACTCATCCAAAAGATTGGTGCGTGGTGTCCGCTCTTCAGGCGAAAAGTGATAGAACCATATATATACAGATATTTAAGTCGTTAGGAATAACCGAGTTTCTGATGTACCATGGGGAATTTGTTATAATTCTTAGGATTTTATTTAAGGCACAAATAACGAAAGAATTTAAATATATATATATATATATATATATATATATATATATATATATATATATTTACGAAAGTGAAAAGGAAATGTAAAATAAGTTTAAAGTAATTGTAGAAGGCTTAATTTCGATGAGGCTGTTCTTACTGTAATAGTACGGCAGACAAACACATACAATTCTATTCAATTCTTAAGCATCAACAATAGTAAATATCTTTAAAAATTAGATTTTGAACACTTCCTGTATCTATCAAACTTTTATCCGATATAAAACAAATTTAAAGCTTTGAGTAATAGGTAAATTAAGTATGTGTCTTGCATAAATATATTGATATGGCTTACAATTATACAAAATATCACAATGTAATTATGTTTTGTAAATAATGCATATGTAACAATACATGGCGATAGTAAAATCATCCCTGAAATTCCTAGAAATCCAGAAATGGATGCCTCAAGAAATAAGTTAAAATATCATTTTCTCATTCGAAATAAAACGTCAAAATAACAAGTTGTATAGTTCATTATCTCCCAAAATATATGTCACTCGTTTAAAAAGTATGAAAACAATTCTTAGAAAATGCTATGCAGATTCACTATTGTTACATTTATCCAAAGTGTAATTTCAAATTCTGAAAAATATTTTGAAACATTTCGATTATATTTGTATGGAGAGAAGCATTTAAATATATGATAGTAAATTCATTGTTATATCACTCTTTCGAAAATTATTTTGAACAAAATGAAATTCCAATTTTATAAATGCTTATTGTTTCGATATAATACATTAAAATGTTTGTTACATTGTTCCATGAATGTTGTTTTGTTCAAATAAGCCAGAATAGATACATTTCTCTTTTATAAGACTACACAATTGATATTAATTATAATCTCAGCAGTATTGTAACACTAGAGGTTATTAATAACTTTCATTTTCCCTTTACGAAAATACCAACCATACAATTATAAAACCCTTTATTATACATTGCTTGCAATAATTCGATGGAAATTGATACCGTAACGCTGTAAAATTATGTTTTAAGATTACAAATAATATTATTATGATTTACGAGTTATATTATTGTTAATAATAATCGTATTACTGAATGATCCTGAACTTATATTTAAAACGAATAGTCATAATGATGTCTTCTGAAACGAAACGTTTAAAGTCGAAAATATTGACAAAAGATCAAAAATGGTTTTACAATTTCACTTGCGGTTATAATTATTCATTTAGCTGAATTACTTTAATAATAATAATAATTTTGAAACATCTGGAACGGAATTATGCGTATATTCAATACCCAATTTCAAACGTAATTCTATTCATTAATCCTTTTAAACATTTTTACATACCTCAGAAACAAAACAGATAAATGACTCCACATACATATTCTATTTAAATATTTCCATATTATATTATTTTGGTTGTATTTTATATAAAAATAGTTTCACTTCTAATAATAAATCTTCCCTCTACACATCACAAATAATAAAATATTTTTAATTCAAATTCAATTATTTCGTAATTTTATTGAATTATTTCCTGTCCAATTTATACTGAACTAATATTCCTATATTTTTGAAACACCTTTTTTTTCTTGAAATTTTCTCTGCAAGTTCTGTGAAAACTATTGACTGAAAATTTGTAAAATGAAAAGCGGATAATTTGGTGAACATAAAACTGGTTTAAATTTGAAAGTCAGTTCTAAAACTCAATTTTGTTATAACTTAATTTGCCGAATATCTGTATTTATTTTAGTGTATCATTATAGCTAAAGCATATATTATAGCTCGGTTCTGAATGTTAGCTGATTATAGCTAAAGCATATGAATATATATATATATATATATATATATATATATATACTACGATCTGATTTTACCGAAATTCATCCAAACATGCTTAAGTTACTAAGTATTCATGGTAGAGAAAGCAGGCCTTCAAAAACTCAAATTTATTCTGTATTTACAAAACGGTTGATCACACGGAGGGAGAGCCATTTGCTTGGAAGGAGAGTGTTGGAGCGCTTGAATACAGTGTTAATTTTTTATATTGTAAAAGCCAGGCTGACAGACTTTTAGCGATATACTTTTAAATTCTCACACATAATTAAATTTGGTACACCAAAGTAAACAGAAATTCCCCTATTCTACCCGACCTATGAATCGAACTAAAAACCCGTGTCCATGAAAATCAATCCAACCGTGAAAATCAATCCTCGTCATATATAAAATTAGCGCACCAAGCAGGAGTCGTCAAAATGAAACAATATTTTGCATACATACTGACAACTTTGATATAAGTAAATGATAAGAAAATCAAAGGAAAAGGATCATTTATTTCAGAGAAAAAGGCAATAAATTGGAAGATTTAATACCCTGTTGAACCCTTTGTAGAACGAATGCACTATGTGATACGTTCGGTCATTGAGGCATACCAGTTCTGTATGGTGTCTTGAGACATTTCGTTCCATATTTCCTGTAACCTTGCCTCTAGTTTATCCAAACTCGTGGAATGCTGAACTCGTCGTCCCAAATGATCCCAGATATGCTCGATTGGAGACAAATCTGGGGATCGAACAGGCCAAGGAAGGGGAGCAACCATGCGGAGACGGTCTTGTGACACACTTGCCATGTGAGGCAGAGCATTGTCTTGCTAAAAAATGGCTAATGGGAGTCGTTGCATGAGTGACAACGCATGTGGTTGCAAGATGTCATGGACATACCGCTGCGCTGTTGTGGTGCCACGGATCGATACTAGGGGTGACCGTGTATTGTAGGCAAAGGCACCCCATACCATTACACCAACAGTGTGAACGGTGTGTGGCTGTAAAGCAAAGGCAGGATTGAGGCGTTCACCACGGGGTCTCCACACACGAACACGATTGTCATCATTGCTTAGATTCAATCTGGATTCGTCACTAAAGACGACCTGGTTCCATTCCGCTGCGGTCCAGTTTCCTCGTGCGCGGCACCACTTCAAACGGAGGCTTCGATGAGTGGGCGTCAAGAGCAGCACACATAATGGGCGCCACGATCTCGAATGTCCTTTCAGTAGAGGTTCCTTCGTATGGTTTTAGAAGACACAGGGCCCTTAGTTAAGGCGCTACCTGTGACTGTATGGCGACCGATGTGGCAGTTGGCTGTACACGTGTATTTCTTACGATGTGGCGGTCTTCTCGACGACTGGTCTGTCGAAGTCGTCCATACCATGGTCTTCGTTTAAATGACATGTCTCGGATCCACTGGTCCCAACACCTCCTCACAACATTATCAGAGCGGCCTAATTGACGAACTTCTCGCCTCGCTGACCACCCAGATTCCATCATGCCGATTATTCCCCAATCTCAAATTGCGACCGCTGCTCATATTGTCGTCGAAAACGGCGTAATGGCATGTCTACATCAGCTCTTCCTTTATAAACGATTCAGGGCACTCAAACAAGCTTAGGTTACCTGTTTTATACTTCACGGAGAACATTAAACTCCCTCTACCGACTATACGTAATGCGCAATCACGCTGCATTTCCAATCATTTGCATATCTTCTCGACATGTACCTTCTTGAAAAGTTTCGTTACCATCCCGCAATTATTTCTTGATACGCTAATTTTTTTTTGTTCATGAGTGTAGATATACACATATAGATATATATGTATATGTATATCTATATGTGTGTGTGCGTATATATATATATATATATATATATATATATATATATATATATATATATATAAATATGTGGGATGAATGCAAGTTGTCATCTAACTTTCAGATTTATAATAATTAACGCCAATATCTAATGTTGAAATTTCCTACTTTTTTTCTTTTCCTGATTCTTGCGTCTTTTTCCTTCGCTTAACATCCCGAGCTCCATTTAGAGAAATTCCCTTTTCCAAAAGTATAAAAATATTTCATTTGCCTCCCACTCTTTATGGCTTTTCACCTTTACATGCATTCTTAGTGAGAACTTCAGCAGTCTGTTGCTTCCTTGTTTAAGGTTATGAAACAAAAATAAAATAAAATTCATTGAATTAATGAAATTTAAGTGCAACAGAGTTTTTCTTTCTCGAAGCTAACATCACAAAATAAAAATTAGGTTTCGAACACTTTACATACCTACGCATCCATTATAAACAATATATTTTCCTCTAAAGAGTAGGTTAATAGAAATTTAAATTTCTCTAAAGAAATAAAAGTATTGATTTTAATTTCTTTAAAATTAACTAAATATAATATTAATTTAATAATCAATATGTATTTAATCAAACAAATCTTCAAAACCAAAACTTTAAGTAGTATATAATTATTTGTATTTTTTACATAATTACTAATCTAATATCTATTTTTAATGATAACTGTCATATCCATTATGTTTATAGTATTTTGTAAAACTTTTGTTGCATTTATATCGGTTATTGCTCATTATTTAGTTACACACACACACACACACACACACACACACATATATATATATATATTATGAGTAATTCAGTAATATAAAAAATAATTTTAATAAAATTAGTATAAGACAAGAATTAAAATATTGTAAACAGTCTTAAAAATAAATTGTTTCAGAGTATATGCGTATATATATATATATATATATATATATATATATATATATATATATATGTGTGTGTGTGTGTGTGTATGTTTATGTGTGTTATGCAGACACATTGTTTTAAATTACAAAAGTCATACTGAAATGTATATTATAACAACTATTAAAAACCAACTTTTAAACTAATTTATTAGTCAAAATATTATAGAAATTACTGACACAATTAGTAGAAGAAGAAAGCAACAATCCTTCAATTTAAAAAAGAATAACATATAAAATTGCAAAAAATTATAATCGCAAATATCATAATTTTTTTCAATATAATATAAAAGAAATGGGGAACATACATATTATACTTAATAATTTTAAATCAAAGCAAAAGTAAAACTTTTTGATAAAATTTTTTAACCAAGTTACTAAAACAGAGCTTTACCAAAATAATAATGCAAAGCAAAATAATTAAGAATTGGGAGAAATGGAGGTAGTGTACTTTAAACAGAATCTCAGACTTAGCACAGAGAAAATTTGTTTAAATAAGTTTTACTAATTTTACTGATTCAACTATCGTAATTTCAGTAATTGTATTTGTATTAATGGTATAGATCAAGATCAATCAAATATCGCAAAACGAGACAATAATTCAACAGCAGAAAAATGTTAAGAAAGGAATATTTAAGGCATTTAAACCATTGTAAATTAGAGTAAGTTTAAGAATAATTTATTTATATTCCAACAGACTTAAAAAAATTATTTAATTAAAGAAATTATAACTATCATCTTTTGATACTATTTGTTGTAGATTTTATAGGACGTATACGAAAAAATGAATTTATAGTAGTCATTCTATTTTCCTGAAATGAATTAATTAGCCCTAATTTTATATTAAATTAAAATATTAAATCTATTATGAATGATAGTAAATGTTAACGGAAATCCGTTAAATTTCTTAAAAGACGTATACCATGCTAGACATGCACACAGACAAAAAGAAATTTCCTAAATCAGGATATTTAGGATATTTAGATACGTTTTTCATAAAATCTACTTTATCCATGATGTTGATGTATTCTACAATACGGAAAATTAGGTTATCTGGTGTGTTTTAATAAAGTACCTAAACGTAAGTACATGATAATGTAAGACTCACAAATGTAAATACAGCTATTGTTTATAAGATATGTGCCTAAACAAAAATCACCGTTTTCGTGAAAAGTTTCGTAAGTTTCTTCATCACTTTTTATTAAAGCCCACATAATTATGATTTCAAGAACATGTTTGCATTTGTATCTAGGGTAGCTAGAAACAAAGTTATAGCCCAGAATTTAAACCGGGAGTTCTATTTAAAGCGATGGGAAGTGGAATTTTTCAAGACCGAAACGAAGACATAAGTAATAATGTTAGATATGTAATTAATGTATTTAAACTACGTCAATGTACAATTTACGTTTTAAATATGGAATTTAGTTTTATTGGTTTTTTATTATAGTTGTATGAGTATTTGGCAAAAATTTCTGCACTTAATTTTGATTTATAGATTTGCATAACCGGAAAACTGCGATTTAATTTTTTTTTACTACAAAAAATTTCATTTCTTAAATAGTGTTTCATGTATTCAGATGGAATTTTAACGCAGTGTTCTGCGCCATCTAAGTATGTTTTAAACCTCAAACATAGCTTTTAAGCATATAACTGTTAATTTTGGAGCTATTTTTATTTAGTAAAGTCATGATGCGTTTAATAGTTTTAGTATAGCTCATAAGTTCAAAAGATAACTGCATTTTTTCTGCTTCATGAAACAGATACATGTATATCATACATATTACTGAACCAAAAAGTGAAGTATATTAATTAGAATTTGTTTTAGAAACGTAAATGTCAAATTTTTACTAAAATATATCCGAATATGACCGAAATTAGAAAAATTTAAAAAAAAGTTCATTAAAATAACTTTAGAATTTACAATTACATAGACCATTACGACTAAAAACCTAAGTTTTTCACAAAAAAAATTATTTCTTTTATTTAAAAAAAAGTGTTCCAAGTGTAGGCACATGCCTTAATAGATGATACAGCATTACTTATGCTTAATAATGTCATGTTCATTACATAACAGCTATAAATATACATATATATAAATATGAGTCATGCTTTTTATTGCTTTTAATTTAAAAACAGGAGGAGATTCTATAAACAAAATAAAATCAGTTCATTTATGTCTCTAATCCGAGGCCGTATTTACTTTGTATTTTGGGTTTGTATAGAGCTTTAAAAATTATATATTTCGAAAGAAAGTAGAATTCTATTTTTATTTCTTGTATTGGTTAACAAATGTTACATTATCGTAAATATTTTTTTTTCATTTGTTTTATTTTGAAACTTAAATATTGAACATTTAAAAATGCTAGGTATTTAAAGATTTTCTTTTTAAAAGTTTCTGATCGTAACCTTCTGAGCGACTTAAAATCCCGAAAATTGGGTTTAAAGACTTTCGATGTCTGAAGCAATTGCGAGTGCACGAGGGAACTTTCCAAAGACTTCACTGCCATTGTTAAAAGTATTTTTCTTTTGTTGTTTCTTACTGAGTAATGTTTAAGAAAAATGCATTCACCTTTCCTTTTTATTTGTTATTCCGTCTGATCGCTGAGATTTCTGTTTTGTATAAAACTTCGGAATTTGAAACAACAATAGTCAAAGACTTAATAGCAAAAAAGGGAAAGTATTATTTACGGTAAAGTATTTAACAATGGGAAATATTCTAAGAGAACGAAATTATTATATTGCGCTTAATTTTCTTATATTTAACTTTAAAGTTTTCTTAACAGTCAAATACCATATAAAGAACAATAATTATTTAAGAAATAACTTACTCCAGAATTTTTTTCAAGCATATTTGGGTAATCACCATTGTCATTATCAATTCTCGTCACACGAAATTGGTAGAGGGGTTCGAAGGAGTTGTACACCATTCAAACCTATCTAACAGAGCCGTTCCGGTACTCCTCCAATTCGGTAACGCAAATGACTTCTTCTCTTCGATTATCATATGGTGTTACGTTTCTCTCGGTTTTCCTCTGTTTCTATTTCCATATTGCGCTCATATTAGAGCATTTCTTGAGTTGCTATTTTATGTTATTCTTACATGCCCAAAGACACTTTTGAGAATATATATTCCCCCAGAATTACAAACGAAATAATGCTCAATTAATTATGTTAGAATAAAAATAGTGGAGGATTCTTACACCTATTTCCTTTAAATAGGCTTTTCTGGATTATTATATTTGATTTGAAAACAGTAATATATGTAAATCAGCCTTAATATGTTATATATATATTCGGATTATGCTAACAAAAATGGCTAAGTAAAACCAAGTTTGCATTACACACACAGTTTTACTATGGAACATTCTATAATCATTCACTAGAATTATCAATCACTGGTAATCAATCACTAGAATTATCAATCACTGGTAATCAATCACTATAATCAATCACTGGTAATCAATCACTACAATCAATCACTGGTAATCAATCACTATAATCAATCACTGGTATCACTCCTAGGCATTGTGGCGTCACAATTCTTATTTTTCTTTCAATGAAAAGTTAATCTCTTGTTCGTAAGACAAAAGGACTCTCTGTGCTAGGCGACTTTATTACTTTTCAGCCAAAGGTCCGTTGTTTTAAGTGAGGCGTTTGGCGTACCAGATCAATTTTCAGTTTGTATGTTTTTTATTTATTTTTCTTCAATTTTAATTACCCTAAGCTTAAACATATTCAAATTAAAAATTTATCGTTCCTTTCAATTTTAATATCGGAAAAGCTGACTGTTGACCATTTCTCGATAT
>BMAW01054181.1:0-30045 GCA_019974015.1 Nephila pilipes
TTAGGAGTGAAGAATATGTCCACTTAAAAGACGCTATGGCAAAAAAAAGATACACAGTCTTCAGAAATAGGTAAAATGGTTGTGTTGCCGTCTTCGTTTACTACATTCACTTGCAATCCTAAATGGTTAGAAATCAAAAATCTTTTGAGGCAAGGACAAAAATCTTATGATAGACACGATGTCATTGCGAGGGTATTTCATTTGAAAGTTAAGCACATGATGAATCTTCTGACAAAAGGTTGTATCTTTGGCAAAACTAGGTGTAACATGTATACGGTAGAATGGCAGAAGCGTGGACTTCCACGTGTTCATGTTCTTCTCTGGTTGGAAGAAAAAGTAAGACCTGACTCTATTGATGAAGTTGTTTGGGCTGAATTACCTGACCCCGATCAGGATCCAATTCTACATGAAATTATTAAATCAACGATGATTCATGGTCCGTGTGGAGTCTTCAACTACAGTTCACCGTGCATGCTAGCTGGTGTTTGCACCAAAAGATACCCAAGGCCTTTTTAAAACAAACTCAAACGGGAGAAGATGGATATCCTCATTATCGAAGGCGGTCTCCAGAAGATGGTGGAATAGCAATCAAAATTAACGGCAATGATATTGACAATCAATGGGTGGTACCATATAACCCTGTTTTGTCACGAACTTTTAATGCTCATATCATTGTTGAGTATTGTAATTCGGTTAAATCTATTAAATACATCTGCAAGTATGTAAATAAAGGTTCTGATCAAGCAGCGTTTACCGTTGAAAATTTGGATGAGATTTCTAGATATGAGGCAGGACGGTACATAAGCAGTTTTGAAGCAGCCTGGCGTATCTTTTGCTGTCACATTCATGAGAGATATCCTCCTGTAGTTCATCTTTCTGTTCATCTTGAAAATGGTCAAAGAGTTTATTTCACAGAAGAGAATGTTGCTAATAAAATCATAAATCCTACAAAAACAACCCTTATGGGGTTTTTTGACCTTTGTAAAGTAGATGAATTTGCACAAATTCTTTTATATTTTGAAGTTCCAAGTTATTACGTTTGGAAGAAAAATGAATTCTCTAGGAGAAAAAAGGGAAAAGTTGTGACAGGTTTCCCAGAAATCAAAAAAGATAATGTGTTGGGTAGAGTATATACTGTCCATCCAGGAAATGCAGAATGCTACTATTTACGACTTCTCTTACATAAGATTTGTGGTCCGACGTCATTTAAAGCCTTAAAAACTGTAGATGGAATAGTGCATCCAACTTTTCAGACAGCTTGCAGAGCACTTGGATTATTGGAAGATGATACTCACTGGGATCGTACTTTAGAGGAAGTTTCGATTTTCGATTCTCCGTATAAAATTAGAGAGTTATTTGCGATTATGATAGTTTTTTGTCAAGTAGGAGATCCAATAAAGTTATGGGAAAAATACCGTTAAAGTTTATCAGAAGATATTCGAAGGCGAATGGGGAGAGAGAATAGAAATAGTGAACCGGTCGTTGATATTGTTTACAACCAATGTCTTATCCTTCTAGAAGACATTGTTACATCAATGTCAAGTAAGTCATTGTTACACTTTGGGCTCCCAGAGCCCATAAGAGAGCAGAGCATCATGATTAACAACCGTAAGTTTATGAGTGAATCTGCTTACGATACATCTCGGTTGATCCAAGTAGTCTCTGTAGGTGTTTCAAAATTTAATCATGATCAAAAGAAAGTTTATGATGATGTTTTAAACAGTGTTGATTCTAATTTCGGGCAGTTATTCTTTCTCGATGCTCCTGGTGGAACTGGGAAAACATTCTTGATCAATCTTCTGCTTGCTAAAGTTAGGAGTGGAAAAAATATCGCTATCGCTGTAGCTTCGTCAGGGATTGCGGCAACGTTGATTGATGGAGGCAAGACTGCGCACTCCGCTTTCAAACTACCTTTCGATTTGAATCATTCTGATAATGCCATTTGTAATATATCTAAACAAAGTGATATGGCGTACATACTAAGAGAAACAAAAATTATAGTATGGGACGAATGTTCTATGGCCCACAAGAAAGGAGTTGAAGCTCTCAACCGGACACTACAAGACATCAGAGGAAGCAATCGACTAATGGGTGGTTTGACTGTACTTTTAGCTGGTGACTTTAGACAAACTTTACCTGTCGTACCACGAGGGACACGCGCAGATGAAATTAAAGCCTGCTTGAAATCTTCAATTTTATGGCCTCATATAAAAGTCTTATCCTTGAAAGTTAATATGAGGGTCTCTCTTCAAAACGACTTGAGTGAAATTTTATGCACATTTAAAGTCCAGGGGCAGGTATACCACAGGATAGGTAGCCTTTTGGCTGAGCCTCCTCAACAACCTTCTTTTCTTCAGCTATACTTTCTCTGTGATGATGAACGTGAACGAAACATTCGTTGTGGTATTTTCCCAGGTGTTAAGTCAGAATTAGTTAGCCAATTACAAAAGGCCGCTACATGAACATAACAGGTATATTCGCGATTTCAAAGCTGCTGTTGATTCAGTTCCTAAAGACGAAAAGGAGTTCAAGGTTATAATTAATGCCAATTCAAATAGACGACATCCTGACCATGATGATGACGATTATCAATTTAGGACCTATTTACTATTGCATTCCAAGGCCCAGGCAGACCTCAGCTCAGCGGAAGGTGAGTATGCATCTCTTCCTTATTGCACTGTCCCTGGCATCCCCTTACATACTTCATTACCAATAACACCAACTAAAACACAACCACTAAAGCGAAAAGAAGAAGACTGCTTCGTCACTCCCCCAAATAGAAATACTGCCAAAAGGCAAATTATTTCAGAATCCTCCACCATACACACCTCTAACAATAAATTTAAAAATCTAGAAATTCAAGAGATACCCAACATTCAAAGTGACGAGGTCGTCACCAAACCCAAAGAACGATTACCATCCCCTATCATGCTTAAAATTAACAACTATAAGCAACAACTTAAAGCCATCCACTACATAATCCCAGATCTCAGAATCAAATTATCAGGAGAGTATATCAAACTCTACGTTGTCACTCCTGAAGAATACCGAAAACTAATATCATACCTCTCCACCAGAGCGGAATACGAGTACTACGTAATTCGTCCAGCCCTCCAAAGACCTGTGAAAGCAATTTTTAAAGGACTTCCACGAGAAACCCTCCCAGAAGACATCAACTAAGAGCTACAAGAATTAGGCTTCAACCCAATAAGGGTTGTACAGCTCTCAAATAGAAGGACAAAAATACCTCTACCAATATTCCTTGCCACCATCCCTAGAACACCGGAAGCAGAAGAGATTTTTGAAATAACCAAGATTTGTTACATGAACGTCATAGTAGAAGGATACAGAGGCAGCGGGAAAATAAACCAATGCTATAGGTGTAATTATTTTCACCACTCGGCAGAAAACTGCCACATCAAACCCAGATGCTTAAAATGTGCAGAAACGCACTTAACTAGAGACTGCCCAATTAAGGAGCGCATTCAAAATCCCGAATGTATAAACTGCGAACACCAAGGACACCTCGCATCCTATGGAGGGTGTGAAAAATACCCAAAGCCACCCAAAAAACAAAATCAAATCTTCAAACAAAAATACTCGAAAAATATTATAACGACTGGAAAATAAAAATTAATGTCGAAAAATCGGCAGCAATTTTATTTTCCAGAAAAAGAAACACAAACATACCACCACCCATTTTCTACAATATACAAATCCCGTGGTCTCAGACTACTAAATACCTTGGATTAATACTAGACAAATCTTTAACTTGGAAACAACACCCCCTGATTTGCCGGGTTTGCCTGATTTACCCCCTGATTTGCCGGGATTCAGAAATGACTCTACAAAATAAGCTACTTCTGTACACAGGCGTTCTTAGACCTATCATCACGTATGCATGTCCCATTTGGGCGTAGGCGGCTAAATCTAACATTAAAATTCTTGAAATAACACAAAGCTCAACACTACGTATGATTACCAAAGCTCGATGGTACATAAGAAACACTGAAATAATTAAAGCCACCAAAATTCCTACTTTTAAAACTTTTATCCAAAAAATATCTAAAAAAATTTTTAATACACTCACAATAACTAATAATATAAACATGATTAATTTAGAAAACTATACACCAAGACAAAATTCTAAAAGACCAAGATCTGTTTTACTTGATTCATACAACCTCTCTTAATAATAATTCACACCTAATGTTACATAATACACCCTAAAAAACAACACAAAATAGTTAAATTAACATTTTTTATAGAAGCCGCATACGGCCCCATCACTTAAATAGCAATACCGAATTACAAAATGCAGCACACCAAGCTGCGGTCAAGCATCGGGAGGGTGACCGCTTGACGGTCATCTTTCCTTTTTTCAAACACGGCAGTCAGGGACATTCAATGGGAAAGCTCCCCTCCGATATCAACAACCAATAGGAAAGCGAGTTTTCAGCATCTCCTCTGACCGAAACCTTTACCTCCACGTATTTTCTACCAGACTTCACTGACTTCCATTATCTAAAATTCTCATGATCTTACTATTCAGAATGTTTTTAATTTCAAATTCTCACCATGCCTAAATGCTTCAAATTGTCGACACGAGCTTGAAGGCCGCCCCGCGGCCTATGTGCTCGATTAATTTTCCAGTGTATTCCAGTGTATTGTTTATCCTTTTTGTCATTCCGAGTCGAGGCTTGACTGCGTGAAGCCACGTTTCTACTGAGCTCCTCAGTAACCGTCTTTTTTACGCTTTCACGAACTTTTTCCTCTTCCGGAAGCTTATTATAACTACGGAATACATTTACTATTAATTCAAAAGGGAAAAAAAATCTTTTTCCCCAAAAACTTTTATTTTTCCTAAGGGAAAAAAATTCTCTACATACGTTCCTTCACCCGTCAGGGTAAGGATCAAAAACTCTTTCTCAACCATCACAACTGGACCGGCCGCCATCAATGATGACCGATTGCATCAACCAGCTTCCCGAGGAGGTAAGTGCCTGCCTGGGTTCGCTTGCTCTGCTGAGTGCAGATTACTGTACTCACATTATAACGCTTCTGCCACCGTACCAATACGAGTTGTTTTCACAAACAATCTCCGAAATACTCAATGCACCTGGCTCTGAAGAGACCATCCCCATAATTAAATATAAAAATCTTATGAACCTAGAGCATACTTTATATAGAAAAACCCTCCAAAGCAAGTTTGACGAAGCTAATGCTACCATATTAAAACTCTCTCAGGAAGTTGAGAGTATGCAAATAATTAAACAAACCTACAATAGCGACATGGAAACTTTAAGAAAAAATATCCGCGATGAAATTTTAGCAGAGATTAAAAATTCCAATAACCCTTCAGAATCTCCCGAAGATGGATTTGTGACGGTTAACCATCGCAAGAAAATCGAAAAAAACCCTGTTATTAATGAACACTATAATTTTAAAAAAAATCCCACTCCTAACTCTTCTGCTCCATCCACCTCCGCTTCCAAAACTCCCCCCCCCCCTACAGTTCCGCTAACTAACCAATTTCAGAATCTTGAAATTGAAGAAAATATGGACTCTGAGGTTTCTACCTCTCCTAAAATACCTCCTATCATCCTTACAAAAGTTAAAAACCCAAACAAAATTATCTCCGCAATTAATTCAGTTACCGGCGAAAAAATTGTCGGTCAACTAAACGGTTCAAACCTAAAACTTTTCCCTACCTCGGCTAACTCTCACCGTGCAATACAGAAACATATCGCAGAAAATAATATCGAGTCTCACACCTATGAACTCCCTGGCTAAATTTGTCATTCGCGGTCTCCCGGTTGATACCGAACCTAAATTCATAATAGAAGAAATCAATAACTTTGGGTGGCAAGTAGAAACTTGTCACGAGATGAAATAAAAAAAAAAATCAGGCGATGCCCCTATTCCTGATTCAAGTTCCAAAACATGTTAAAAACCAGGAGATCTTTTCAATCAACCACATCGGCTATTTAAAAATCGTTGTTGAACCCCTCAAGAAACGCACAGCCCCCAACCAATGCTACCGATGCCAGTCATTCTACCACCACTCCAAATTTTGTTCACGTGCCCCCCCCCGATGTTTGAAATGCGCGGAAAGTCATCTCTCCAACCAATGCACAAAATCAAAAGATACCCCCGCGAAATGCTGTAACTGCGGCGGCGCCCACACAGCGAATTTTTCGGCCTGTCCGCTGGGAACGCTGGGAAAATAGTCGAGCTTATAGGCCGCGGAGCGTCCTTCAGGCTCGGGTCGGTGAAATATAGCAAAAAATTGGCGTTGACTTGAGTTTGGAACATTCTGCATGATGTTATCAGTAGCTGGTTTCTGATTGGCTGTCGTGGAAGTCTGGTAAGTTAGGGCTTTTGGAGGTAGTCGCTTCGGTCCGGGGTCGAGGCTTCACTGCAGTTTTTCCTCAATTCGCATTCGACGTCGAGGCTTCACTGCATTTTTTTCTCAATTCGCATTCGACGTCGAGGCTTCACTGTGTGAAGCCACGAAAGCTGCTCTCTCCCGTTTTGCGGAAATTATTGATATTTCTTCGAGATGTTTTGCATAAGCACTTATTAAAGTGACTTATCGACATAGAAACATTTTATTAAGAGAAAAAACTTTTAGTGTTTTCTAAAAATAAGATTTTCTGCTGACAACAAGTCAGACTTTTTTTCCGGCCGGGAAGGGTGGAAAAACTAACTTTCATCATTATAATGAACAATTCAACCGCCCCCATGATGCTTCAAGCTGATTCAAGTCTTCCAGAGGAGGTAAGTGCTAGTCTGGGACTTCAATGCTTGCTATCTGCTGACGAATGTAATCGTCTGATCTCCTTGCTTGCTGTTGCGCAGTATGACTTTTTGTCATCTGCAATTGCTAACATTTTAAACGGTCCTTGCTTAGAGAACTTACCCCTCAACTGATATAAAAATTTATTAAACTTAGAACACTGTGTCTATAGAGCTAACCTCCAAATTAAATTCAATGAGGCCAACACCACTATTGCAAAATTAGCTGCCGAAAATGAAACAGTAACTAAATTAAAAAATACACTCACTAACGACATTGAACAACTCAGAGAAAGCTTAAAAAAGGAAATTCTTGACTCTCTTAATATTTCCCCAGAAGATGGTTTTGCTACCGTTTCTCGTAGAAAAAAAATAAAATCAAAAAATATTACACACCACTACAATTTCAAACCAAGCACTTCAAACACAACAGATTCCCCCCCCTCCCACCCCTACCGGAAATAAATTTGATACTCTCGACATTGAGGAAATTAATATGGAAACAACTGAAGAAGAGCAAAACAACAAATCTAAAATTCCTCCGATAATTTTGACTAAAGTCAAAAATACAAATGAATTAATTAAAAAAATTAATCTTATCACCAATGAAAAAATTATTGGAAAAATCAACGGTTCCAACCTAAAAGTTTTTCCCACCACCGCCGATTCCCACAGATGCATCCAAAAGCACATCGCAGAAAACCAACTTGAATCTCATACATACGAATTACCAGGCCAAAAATTGGCTAAATTCGTAATTCGAGGCCTCCCCACCGACACAGATCCCTCCACCATTATTTCTGAACTTGGCAGTTTCGGCTGGAAAGTCGAAACTTGTCACGTGATGAAAAGCAGAAAAACCAATCTTGCAATGCCGCTTTTTCTCATTCAGGTTCCCAAAAACCCAAAAAACGCAGAAATTTTCAGCGTTGATCATTTAGGCTACCTGAAAATAAAAATTGAACCGTTAAAAAAAAGACTAATTCCTAACCAATGCTATAGGTGCCAAAGCTTTTATCACCATAGTAAGCACTGCTCCAGATCCCCACGCTGCCTTAAATGTGGTGAATCGCACTTCTCCAGCCTTTGCCCAAAATCAAAGGACACACCTGCCAAATGCTGCAACTGAGGTGGTGAACTCACCGCAAACTACTCAGAATGCCCAAAAAACCCTCTGAACTTCAAACCCTCCCCTCCCCCCGCAGTTAATGCATGGGAGGAAAGAGCAAAAAAACGCGCTGCAGCACTAGCTGAAGCTACAAATACACAACCCACAGAAATCACCCCCCCCTGCACCGCCTACCGTCACTTCCACACCCGCCACTACTCCCGCCACAGAAACAATCGATGAAGACACTTGCTCAATTGCCAGCGACTTCAAAGACATCCTCAATCTCTTTAACCCCAATAAAATAATACAATCCATGAATCTATTAAAATCCATAAGCCAAGAATTAAAAAAAAGTAAAGATGCACTCAAAAAATTCGAAATAATTTTTGAGAGCATTCCCAAAATCCTAGACATCTGGACACAAATTTCGATCCTCCTAATAACTATCCCCTCCCCTTACAATAGTCAGTTGGAACGCAAACGGTATCCGCCAAAAAATAGAAGAACTTAAACATTTCATTACTCAACAAAACCCTGACATAGTTGGCTTACAGGAAACCCACCTTAACCCCCCCGACAAATTTAAAGTCCCAAATTACACTGTTTACCGCACTGACCGTCTTTCTCATAGAGGCGGTGGAACAGCCCTGCTTATTAAAAATTCTATTCCACACCACTTAATTATTAAAAACACCCCTTCGTCTGAAAACACCACTATAATTATTGAAACTAGAAACAAAAGAAAAATCACAATTTCCACCATTTACCACCCCCCTCAAAATAATATTAACAACACAGACCTTGCAAACATCCTTGAAAATAGTTCTCAAGGCATTTTATTTGGAGATTTTAATGCTAAACACCCCTCGTGGAATAGAGGCAGATCAAATAGAAACGGACGCTCCTTTCAGATAACAATTATCTCATTTCAGCACCTGATTCACCCACTCACTTCCCATACAATAGCCACACCAATAGCATAATTGACTTTGGTATCCTCAAAAATATTTCCCACTGTCATTGCGATTGCATCACAGAACTTTCTAGTGATCACAATCCAATCATTTTCGAACTTTTTATCGACAACATCCTTCCCTCCCCCCTTCGAACCCTAACCACAACAAATTGGTTTAAATTCAATAGCACCATCTCAACATTACTCAATGGTAGTCCCCCGATTAATAACATCTCGGATATTAATTCCGCTATTCAAAATTTTACACAAAAAATGCAGGATGCAATTCATACATCCAGCAACACTAAAAATGTTTCCACTCCCCACCTCCGCCCCCCTTACATAGGTGGCCTCATCAAAGAAAAAAATCGCGGCAAAAAACTTTGGCAACACTACAGAAACCCCCCCCCCTATAAACAAGAAGTTAATAGAATTCAAAGGCTAATTAAAAAACAAATTTACCTCTTCAAAAATAAAAAATGGGCTGATTTACTCAGCGAACTTAATACCCAAGACAACAGCCTATTCGATATGAATAAAAAATGAACCAGAAATTTTCAACCCATTCCCCCCCTCAGTGGTCATAATGGAATTATTTACTCCGATAAAGATAAAGCTGAATTACATTTCACGATTCCATAACACTACCTTCATTCACATTATTAAAAAACTTAGAAACAGAAAGGCTCCCGGACAGGATGGCATCCATAACAAAGCCTTTACCCATACATTGCATTACTCACCTCACCAAAATTTTTAATAAATGTCTCCTAAACGCTTACTTCCCTGACCAATGGAAGCACGCAATTATCATCCTATTTCCTAAGCCTGGCCAAAACCACGCCCTCCCTAATAACTACCGCCCCATCAGCCTACTCAATACCATATCAAAAAATTTTGAGAAGATACTTCTCATCAGGATTCAGGAGTTCTTAGAGCAGCACAATATTTTGCCTGATGTCCAATTCGGTTTCAGACACAAACATAGCACAGTTCACCAGATCCTTCGTGTTGTTAATATCATTAACGAAGGCTACAATCATAAACAAGTCACTTTGGGTATATTCCTTGACATACAAAAGGCCTTTGATCGTCTGTGGCACGATGGTCTTACCTACAAAATGATACAATTGAACTTTCCACCCTACATTACTATGTTAATACACTCTTTTTTAAAAAATCGCTCTTTTCAAATAAAAATTAAGAGGGATTTATCTTTTACAGGCAAAATAGCTGCCGGATCGCCTCAGGGCAGTATTTTAAGCCCGTGTTTGTACTCTCTCCACACGTACGATTTCCCACAATTCAAACTCACTAGTTTATGCTTATTCGCGGACGACGCTGCCATCCTCGTCCAATCCCACAACCAAAACACCGCCCGAAAAAACCTTCAAATCCACCTCAATAAAATCCAGCATTGGCTCACTCTTTGGAGAATTGCGGTTAACACCACTAAAACAAAAGCCCTTGTCTTTCGCAAAGGAACCGCCCCACCCCCATCAAAAAATTTAAAACTCTTTAACAACGAAATTTTTTGGAGCAGTGATGTTAAATACCTCGGTGTCACACTAGATACCCGCCTCACATTCAAAAAACATATCCTGTCCATCAAAGATAAATGTTGGAAAAAACTCCACAACTGCCTATCACTCATAGGCAGACATTCAAATCTTTCCCTTAAAAACAAAATACTCCTTTTCAAACAAGTCATCAGACCTGTCATCCTCTACTCATGCTCCGTCTGGGGCCATGTAGCTAAAAGTCACCTCAAACACCTGCAAATTTTACAAAACAAAATTCTTCGAATCATAGTTAACGCCCCTTGGTTTGTAAGAAACAACGTCATTCATAAAGATCTCCATATCCCCCTCATTAAAAAACATATTAACTACCTCGCGCGAAGATTTTTCTCCACGCTTAACAATCATCCAAACTCACTTATTCGTGCTCAGAGAATTTTCTCCCACAACAGTGGTTTCCACCCCTTCCCTTATGAATCATGTAATAACTACTTCAATCTCTATCCTCCTTAAATTTCATTTAAATTCCATCAAAAATACGATCTGTTCCTTTCATTTAACATTCAACTTCGAAGGTGTGTAAATTACGGAGTACCTCTCCCCAGAGTGGGAGATACCTCCACATCAGAAATATTGAAAGAGAGAAAATTGAGGAAGTTCCATAAATTGAGAAGAGATAGAAAAGTGCTAAACCAGAAAAATATACCCGCCAACCGGGCATATGACGCAAAGCCGGTTCCCCTCGGCCGCAAGGCGGTCGAGCGAGAGCTCCGGGAAGGCAACCTCTGTCTCCGCCGATCCAGTCCCGAATGCTACATGGCCGGGGAAGGTGGGAAAGTATGGGGAGAAGGGAGCGTTCTGATTGGTCGAGCGCTCAGAGAGGAGGAGAAGGGGAGAATCCGCCAGCGCACTGGTTTTTTCTCCGAGAGAAGGAGGGAGAGAAAAGAAAAGTCCTTCGATACCGTTCGAACAAAGTTAAATTATTGTCGGTGACATAGTGAGTGTCGGAAGGTTTTTTAAAAAAATATATATGAATGATGGCCCTAGGACGCGGGGAATGAAGTCGAAGAAAAAGTAATTTAGAATAATTAGAAGGAAATGATCAAGTCTTTTACAAAATTTCAGAGGATAATTTTGAAAAATCTGGGATTTTTATTTTAAAAGAAAGATGGGTGTCTATCAGTAATTACGGAGACTGATAGGCAGGGTAGAAAAAGTTTAATTTAATTGAATTTTAAAATTTACTCAAAGATTTTTAAATTTAAAAATAAACAACAGTGCTAGTGGGTACCCAGGGGACACCACTAGTTTGCTGTACCGGATTTGTAATCCAAATGAGGTACTGAGGTTGTACCGTGTGCGCTCTTTTGATGGTTGGAAAATTTTGGAACGTTCGTTCCAGGAGAGCTCTAGGGCGTTTAACTGCAGTTTTCCGCTCCGGGTTAATGTTGTAATTAGGTTGCGACCTCAGTAGCGCATTGGGGTTGTTAGGTAAGTTTTTAAAGAAGTTTTTTGATAGTTTTTTAATATACTCCATGATGGGTTCAATTTTTAGGTCCCTGTAGATGACTTCATTCCTGACAAACCAGGGAGCGTTGACAATTTTCTTGACAAAGGAATTGGTGGCAATGTGCAATTTCTTAAGGTGAATCATGGCACTAGCTCCCCAGATTTGGGATGCATATGTCATGACCGGTCTTACAATAGCTTTGTAAAGCAAAACTTTGTGTCTGATCGCCAATGAACTTTTGCGGCCTATGATTTTATTAACCTGGAAGTGAGTCGCTCTGCCCTTATCGCAGACGTACTCAATTTGTTTAGAAAAGGTTAATTTTGAATCCAGTATGCACCCTAGGTATTTATAATGATTAACCCAGGGCACTGGTTGATCGAAAATTTTTAGTGGAGCCAGGTTAGGAGGTCTCGATTTTTTAGCGAACAATATGGCTGCACTTTTGGATGCGTTGACTTTGATTTTCCAGTTCATGAGCCAGAGCTCTAACTGGGAGATATGGTGTTGTAGATAGGAGAGGACGACGGGCACACTCCTATTTTGAGTCAGCACAGCAGTGTCATCAGCAAACAATGCTAACTTAGTATTGATAGTCTGGGGTATGTCGTTTACATACAAATTGAAGAGGGCGGAGCCAAGCAAACTTCCTTGCGGGACAGATGATTTGATTGGTCGAGCAGTGGAGAGGGTGTGTGCTACCCGAACTCGAAAGGAACGGTTCGAGAGATAGCAAAAAATAGTTTTAATGAGGTTTGGATTAAATTTTAATCGCATGAGTTTATAAATGAGACCAAGGTGCCAAATTTTGTCAAAAGCCTTGGCTACATCTAAGAAAAGTATACCCGTGGTGAGTGATTGTTCGTAGCCGGAGTGAATCATTTCAGTGACTCGTAGTAGCTGGTGAACAGTACTGCTTTTAGGTACGAAGCCACATTGCTGCGGAATAATTATGTTATTCGCAGAAATATGCTGATTCAGGCGACGAAAAATAACAAATTCGTATACTTTACTTAAGCTACTAAGCAAAGAAATGCGTCTGTAGTTTTGAGGGATATCTGGTGCCGATCCGCTTTAATGGATCGGTACCACCACGGCAGTTTTCCACTTGTGTGGAAAGTAAGAGTTTCTTAACATGCAGTTAAGCAAAAAGGTTAAGAAAACAATATATTTATGAGGAAAACATTTAATCATGCGATTTGTAATACCATCTGCCCCGGGAGCCTTTCTGGGATTAATTTTAAAAATATATTCCAGAATTTCCGTCGGTTTAGTGGGTTCTATAGGGAGGGGACCGTCAAACGATCAGTGTCCGCAGCGCAGCGTGCTGCACTTTCGTCCTGCGGCGGCGTTACCTGTCGGGCTGCGGCCGGTTCGGAGAGAAAGTTGTGTACGGCTTGTTTGACCTGCGCCGAGAACTCAGGGTTTTCGACGTCCAGGTTTGGGGAAAACTGTTTTTCCAGACTATCAGCAATTACCTCTGCCTTCTCAATGGGGTAAATTGCAGTGCTGCTGGCTGCGCCCTTTAGGGGCGGAATGTGTTGAGGAGGTCTTCAAAGGAATTTGGCTTTACGCCATAGTGAATTATCTTCTGGATTGAGGGCTGCAATATCCGCATCCCATTGATTTTTGGAGTGGATTTTTATCTCCCTAGTTATCTCATGCTGGAGAGTGCGGAATTGATTAAGATAATCGGGGTCCCTAATTCTTTGCCAAAGTCTCCGCACTCTGTTTCGCTGCTTAATTTTTTCTTTGATTTCAGCTAGGAGGGTGCGTGAAGGGTTTTTAAATTTTGGTTTTGAGGCGGCAGCGTAAGCCTCGGATAGGTTTTGATTGAGCGTGCTTATTGCATTCTCAATGTCATCATTGCTGTTAATTTTGATAGTAGGAATATTTTTATTCCTCAAAATAAATTTAAAATTATCCCAATTTGTGGATAATTACTCTGGAATTTTAATGAGGGCAGAGTCGATTTTGAAATTTTGAACGACCGGAAGATGATCCGAGCTCAGTTCATTAAGAGTTCGGATATTGTAAGAAAAGGGGATATTTTTAAGAATTGCTAGATCGATGATGGAGCCTTCCGATCTGTTGGTGGGAGTGCGAGTAATAGCCTGTGGTGCAGCTATTCTCACATTTCGCATACTATTAAGGGTGCTAAGCAGTAATCGGCCAAATTTATTTGATCTAGCATTGTTCCACGCTACGTGTTTAGCGTTCAGATCACCAGCAATGATAACGTTATTCCCAATGTTTAAAAGTTTTTTAAACTCCTCCACAGGAAACCTATTATATAGCCTTTTGTGACGGGCGTATGCGGAAACGATTCTGAGTGGGGAGGAGTTTTTAATTTTGATTTCTATGGCAGTAGCATCCATGTTATCTAATTTTGGTAGTGGGACTCTGCTTTGAACGAGGTTGTTTTTACGATAAATAGCAGTGCCTCCATATGTTCGATGGGTGGTAATATATATCCTGTCGTCTTTATATAGACGATAGTTGGCGATCTGGGGTTCGATGCCTGGTTGAAGCACTGTTTCTTGAACCAAGAAAACATCAAAGTTTTGCTCGTGAACAAAATCACGAACCTCTTGAATTTTGGGGCGCAGAGAGTTTGCGTTCCAAAATCCAATTTTAAGTTCTTGCACATTCGGGCTATTGAATGTTAGGCTTAAAGTTTTAAAGAAGCCCACAATAGGCTTCGAAGTTGATATAAGATCTATCAATGTCCGTGGATGCAACACGGAGGGCAGGAAGTGAATTCCTAAATACCGTGACAAGAGCGCTTCTATTAACGCTCGTGTCTGCGATCATCTCAAAGAGGTCTTTAAGCATACCGGCGTTAAAGTTTGCATCTCCGGTAGCTTTGGGAGGAGGGGGAGGGTGGCGCGCGGACGCTCCATGGTTTCTCCCCGCAGTGCCGCTGAGTACTGCAGGGTCGGTTGCGTTATTTTGTGGATATTAAATCCTTCTTCCTGAAACGCAGCTTTAATTTCATCACAATCAGTATTCGACGGAAGTCCACGGACGACTACCTTAATCGGGCGTTGTTCCTTCAACATGAAGGATTTGAACTCAACACCTGATTTTTCAAAGAACGTCGATAACGTTCGGTATTCGTCCGCGGTGGCAACCGTGACTTTAAAAAACCGGCCGGTCAATTTAGACTGGACGGAGGGGGCTCGTAGTTTTGCCAAAGTAATTAGAGTTCTCCAATCCCCCTTCGGATTAACGAAAAAGGGGGGGATTTTTGGAGGTTTGGGGGGTGAAGCAGCCACCACCGGGTCAAGGATATTGACGTCGACATCTGGATCTGATGTTGGAGCGTCGTCAGTGATGTCTACACTTGGGGTAGCCTTAGGGGCTTTCCTAGTGAGGTGCTTAGGGGGAGAGATAAATCCCTCGCTATCCCTAGTTCTTTTCGTAGATTTTTTCCCTTGTGAGGCAGAGTCAGATCTGTCTAGATTAAGGGGTGCAGCAGCAATCGGCACAGTGGCTATTTCTTGGGTGGAGGCAGGTTTTGGAGGCTTCTGGGTCATAGCATCCAGCTCCTTTTCGCTGGCAGGGAGTTTAAAGAGGGGTACGTCGCCCAAATTGGCTAGTACCTTATCTAGGTTCTCACCTGCTTTGCAGAGTTCGTCGTGGATCCTGAGGAACTCCGGATCGTCCTTCTTGGTGAGGCCAAGTTTCCTGGCCCAAGCAGCATAGGCATTTCGGCCCTGGATGGCTCTCCTGGTCGTAGTGAAGTTTCTGACAAAGAATTCTTCGTCGTAGACTCTACTGGCTGGGGAGGCAGTAATGGCCGCACCTTGATCGGTATTTTCAATTTCAGCGTTTTCAATTTGCTCCATAGCAATCTCGGTCCTATCGGACCAGTTGTTCTGCGCGTCCATCATGGATGAAGGCTCAGACGAGAATCCACCATCGAATTGTTCCTCACAGCTCACGGATTACATCCGTCCAATCACAGTCCGTCGGACACAAACTCAACATCCAATCCTAAACATTTTAACCCCAACCCCCACACTCCTCTCACTCCGAAAGGGAGTAGGTCAAATCCTACCACTTCTGCGAACGCCCGGGGAGAACCAATGGGAAACCTCCGTTTCCTCTCGCAGAACATCTTCGACCTAAGCGGATTTTGAATGAATCGCCACTTTCCTCTGAGCCCTGACGCCTTTGCCGGACAACTATCGCTTTCATTTCACTTTACATAAACTTTCTCCACTCCAACCTTTCGTTTTTTATTATTATTTTCCATTTTTTTATTTTAAAAAAACAAAAAAAATTGATTCAAAAACCTCATCTTTCGTGATTGAGACTGTCCATAAAGGACACTTTTTCACGTTCAGATTTGGATTTTAATCAAACAAAAACATACAAAAAAAGAAAAAAAATTATATAAAAACAAATTAAATAATTTGTACTCACAAATTATGCAGTTCCTCCAACGGACTTTGTCCACAGGAGGGGAAAAAAACACTTTTATACATTCTTTGATTATTATTTTTTATTTTTATTACTTTTTGCTCCTACTTTCACACTATTTCACATTAAGCACATTTGTGCATTTTAAACTGCTTGTTCTTTTTTTCGCTTTACGATCTTTTTTAAGATCAACACAAAACTTGTGTAAAACGCCATCCCAGGCTAGCACACAATCCCACCATATGAATGCTGCTGCGGAGGTGAGCCTTCCTATTGGCTGCCCTGGGCTGCTGAGATTATGGAGTGGGTGTAACTGAAGTGTTGGGGCGTATACGGCATAGAATGAGATTGAGAAATAAGTGTGTGTTTATAAATTTAGTTTGTGTATGAGAAATGAGAATATAATTAAAATACAAATTAAGGTGGGTTATAAGAATCGAGTAATACTGTTCTAGGTCTTTTAGAATTTTCTTTTGGGGTGTAGTTTTCTAAGTTAATCATGTTGCTATTGTTAGTGAAATTTAGTGTTGCAAAGAATTTTTTGGCTATTTTTTGAATGTGTTTTCTGAAGGTAGGGATTTTTGTGGCTTTAAGAATTTCATTATTTCTGATATACCATCTGGATTTGGTAATCATGTGAAGTGTTGAGCTTTGTGTGTTTTCTAGAAGTTGTATATTACTTTTGGCCGCATACGCCCAAACCGGGCATGCATAGCTAATGATTGGTCTGAGAACGGCAGTGTACAGAAGCAGCTTGTTTTTCATATTCATTTTTGAATCCCGGCAAATTAAGGGGTAGATACTGCATTTTGCTCTCCGGAATTTTTCTCGCGAGTGTTTGATGTGTTGTTTCCATGTGAGTTGTTTGTCTAGAATTACTCCAAGATATTTGGTGTGCTGAGACCAAGGGATTGTTGTTTTGAAAAAAGTTGGTGGTGGGGTGTTTATAATTCGTTTTCTGGAAAACAAGATTGCTGCTGATTTTTCGACATTAATCTTGATTTTCCAGTCGTTGTAATAATTTTCGAGTAAGTGTAGGTGTTTATTGAGTGCGAAAGTGACGGATTTTATATTTTTAAATTTTGCTAATATTGCGGTGTCATCTGCGTACATATTGAGTAAAGTGAGACTGTATTGTGGGATGTCATTTAGGTATAAATTATACAAAATTGGCCCGATTATAGATCCTTGTACTACTCCATAATTTGTGTAGTGTGTGTTTGATAATGTGTTGTTTACTTTGATTTGGTAATTTCTGTTTGTGAGGTATGAGTGTATTATTTTAATTAGTGGTGCTGGGAAATTATAATTTATAAGTTTGTAAGTTAGGCCTTCAATCCAGACGCGGTCAAATGCTTTTTGTATATCTAAAAATACCGCGCCTGTAGATTTACTGTTTTCTAATCCTGAGGAGATATGCTCTATTAGTTTAATTAGTGGGTGTGAAGTAGAGAGATGTTTAGTGAAACCATATTGGCTAGGGTTACGAATATTAGTGGTGTCGATGTGTTTATTAATTCTTGTAAGTAAAATGGATTCAGTGAGTTTACTGAGAGAAGATAGGAGCGCTATAGGTCTATAACTGTCTGGAAGACGGGGGTTTTTCCCCGGTTTTAGTATGGGAAAGATTATTGAGGTTTTCCAGTTTTTAGGGAAGTGTTGTAGTTTGAGTATGGTATTAATTAAGTAAGTGAGTAGGAAGATTAGTTTGGGTGGAAAGTTTTTGAGCATTTTGTTTATAATGTTATCTTTTCCAGGTGCTTTGTTTATGGCTATGTGTTTTATGTATGTTTCATTGGGCCATATTGTGTCTATGTGTGTGTGTGAGGGGGGGGAGGCTTGTTAAAAAAGTTATGTAGTATTTCATGTACTTTTTGGTCAATATCAGTTAAGTAATTTTCTGGTCTTTTGTTTTCTGTGAAATTTTGAGAGAGGGTGGTGGCTAAGAGGTTGGATTTATCTATATCAGATTCAGCAATATTATTATTATTTATTAGGGGGGAATGTTGCTTCTTTTGTTTTTGAATGATTTCGTGATTTTCCATATTGATTTGTCTTGTGTGTTAAGAGTTTGGAGTGTTTGTGTCCAGCTGTTTTGTGTAAAATTATGTATTTCTTTTTTGATTTGATTTTGTATTCTGTTTACTTGAGTTTTTATGTTGGGGTCAAGTGTTCTTTGAAATAGTTTTTTGGTTTTGTTTCTTGTTTTGATAAGTTGTTTTATGTGTTGTGGTGTATATCTTTCATTTTTGGTGTTTATGGGTGTGGATGTATTTTGATGTGTTGTGATGATGCAATTAGTAAGTTCTTCTATTTTTTGTTCAAGTAGATTGCTGTTATTAATTTTTGTGTAGTTATTTAAATTAATGTTTTTGTTGATTTCAATTTGAAAATTTTTCCAGTTTGTGGTTATGGCTCTTTTGTTGATGTAATGGGTGAGTGTGAAGTTAAATTCAAGTATAATTGGATTATGATCTGAGGAAAGTTCTGGTAATGAGGTTATTGTGTGTTTGTAATTAAAATTTTTAATTAGTGCAAAGTCTATGGTGGTGGCTGAGTTATGTCCAAATCTTGTGTGTGTATTGGGGTATGCTAGTGTAATGTCATGTAAATTAATGTAATTATTTAAATTAACCCCTCTAGGTGAATTAGTTTGTGCATTCCAGTTTTGGTGTTTTGCATTGAAATCACCAATTATGACACAATTGTTATGTACATTAAAGATGGTGTCAAGATCTTGTGTAAAATTGGAATAGTGTGAGGAAGGGGGAATGTATATGGAGACGAGGGTGACAGCTGAGTGGTTAGGTGGAGTGAGTATGATAATTGTAGCTTCAATGTGTTGGAGTGGTGGGGTAGTGTGGCGGTGGTGTGTTAGGGAGTATTAAATGAAAATCATGGTGCCTCCAGATGCGATATCTTGGTTTTGTCTATCATCACAATAGGCAGTGTAACACATCGATCAATAACTCCCGAGCCTAACTGAAAACAACATTTTTTTTATTCATCAACATAACACCTTTTGTTAATCACCTTTTAGGGTGATACAATCGTTCCAACGCTTTACTACACACACACAAATCTTTTTTCCCCTTTTTTTTGTTTCCCCCCCCCAAAAAAAAATTTTTTTTTTCTTTTTTTCTTTTTTTTTTCGCAAGAAATCTTTTTTGTTGCGAGTAAATAGCGATAAACAGCTTTCTGAATCATCGACTCGTTGCTGTTTTTGTTCCATCGAAAGCAATCGCGGCACCCACTCGGAAAAAACCTTTTTCCTGGTCCGATCGACTTAAAATTTTGACACGTTTCAAGCAAAGGTTAGTACTCTAGAAAGACCTGGTTACTGGTTTACTACGAGCGCCATCTCTGGGTTAGTCACGGAAGTAATTGATCGATGTGTTAATTGGGTAGGTGTACTGTGTTTTTTGGTCTCAGGTGTGTTTCCTGTAACATTATTAAGTCGGGGGTATGCTTCTGTACAAAATCTCGTAGCTCAACAATACGAGATTGTATGCCGTTCGCATTCCATGAGCAGAGGCTTAAGCCTAAAAGTTTGTAGCTATTATTTAAGTGCTGGTTTTGTGAAAAGGTGTGATTCTACTGATCATATTGGTCCCCGTCCATCAGAGCTTCTATGAGTGCGTACGTTTTGTTCGTCTTCCCTTTGGCTGCTTTAATTTTAGAGAGGTTTTTTAGGAGTCCAGGAAGTTGCTTGGAAATTTCCGCTAGTGATTGTAGCATCTCTTTTCGGCCTGTCCGAAAAATCCAGCTCATTTTAAGCCTACTCCCCCTCCCACCGTCAATGCCTGGGAAGAGAGAGCAAGAAAAGCCGCCCGGATCGTAAATGAACCAATCACAACGCAGGAAAGTTCCTCCACCGCTTCCCTCCCACAACCCTCCACACCTACCTCCCCTACAAGCGCTCCGCTAACGGATGCTCCTAACAACGCTCCCACTCCCGATGAAACTACAACTGACTCATCTTCCACATCAGACTTTAAAGATTTATTTAATCTTTTTAACCCCAAAAAAATTCTTCAATCCATGACACTTCTTAAAAAAATAAACGACAACCTTAAAAAAAGTACAGACAGCCTTCAAAAGTTTGAAATAATTTTTGACAGCATTCCCCAACTTATGAACATTTGGTGTTAATTTTCAATCCGATCACTAACAATAGCCCCTCCATCACAATAGCTAGTTGGAATGCCAATGGCATCCGACAAAAATTGGACGAATTTAAAAACTTCATTTACGAAAATAACCCAGATATCATTGGCATACAGGAAACACACCTAAATCCCCCAGACAAATTTAAAATAGCAAATTACACTACCTACCGCTCTGATAGACCAACACATAGGGGGGGGGTACCGCCCTCCTTATCAAAAGTTCTATACCTCATCACCTCATTACAAAACACACAACCACCACAGAAAACACCACCGTTTTCATCGAAACAAGAGATAAACAAAAAATCACCATCTCCAACATTTATCACCAACGCCAAAATATTATTAATGAAAATGAAATAGTTGCTAAGTTAAGTGTCAAAAAATTATATTTTTATGATCCTTTAGGTTTCGGAAGTGAATGTAGATAATATGTTAAATTAATAGATTTATAGAGAAGAACGTTAAATACTTTGTTACATATATAATTGGATATTTCATATCCAATTCATCTGAAACAAACTGATAGCATGAATTGTAGTGTTTTTATATCATACTTTACAAATAGGGTATTAAACAGAGAAATTATAATTTTGATATAAATGAATTTAGACGGTACAAGTTTGATTAAATTGCAGGTAAGTGTTTAAATAATATCTAATATATTGTATCAGATGATATTTCCACTTGTTATTAATGCAAGCAGAGTTATATACACTAGGTAAGTTTATTCGTGTAGCTTTTTAATTATTTAAAGTACTATATAAAATGAATATTGTAATTCTTTTGTTTCATTTGTATACTATTAATAATTCGTTTTTTTGTGTAGTAAAAATAATTGTGCTAGTTTTTTAAAGTGTAATGGAATGTATATTTTCTAAGGAACCTACCTTTTCTGTTGAAAAAATGGTTAATGCATTTACATACCATACCTCCTGGGTGACGGGGGAAATGGTGGAGATAAACCAAGTTTTCATATCATGTATTACTTTAAGAAAATATTTTTAATAGTTCTTATTTTCTAGTCATCATCCATTTTATTATGTGTATCTGATCAACCAACTGAGTGCTGGAGACACTCTTGCATATGGGAAGTTTTTAATAACTACGAAGAGAATGTTAGATGGTATTTCCATCTGTGGTGACATTATCTGTATTACAATTGCATCACAGTTGTGAAAGACTTTCTGAAGAATTCAAATTTGTAAAAAAAAATAGGTAAGTTATATTTATGTGAAAAATATAATGTGTAACGAATCGCTCTCTATACAGTATTAAATGTAATTATTATAGTTATATATTAAATATTATTACAGAAACGATACATTTGTATATGTCAGGTAAATGGTAAAATCAGGAATCCTAAGTAGTAATTTCTTTTCTTCATTGAGCAAAATTACAGGATTAAAAAAGTAAGTGTAGTATTTTTCTTAAATACATCATTTGCAGTATTGCTTTTATTTGATATAATAAAAGAAAAAAGCAGAGAATGCAATACAATTTTATTTTAATTCATGTGTATTTCCTTTAATACATATATTAAACAGTTCATAATAACTAAAATACGTATCACAATAACTTCTGATATTTTTAAATTATTAAACAGTTACTAGTTGCTAATTTTTGAGAGCCCATAGTTTTGATAAATCATAAAATTTACTTCTTTTACTGTTTTGAATGTATAATGGGGCTGATGCACATTGAATTTATAGAAGCTCCAAGTCTCTCCCTTCATAGTATGGTGGGGAAGTTTGAAGGAAGATGTGCCAGACAAGTATTATCCGTGTTACTTAACTCAGACTCAAAATTTCGAGGTAACTATGTCGTCAATTGCCTTCATGTTGCTTCCGAGTGTGACACTACTGAACAATCATTAAATCAGTTAGTAGTAAACGAATGGGAAAAAACTGAAATAACCGTTTTTCTTAAACTATTTCTATTTGAGTATGAGAACAACAAAAAAATGCTTCAAGTTGCTTTCTCTTCCAATTTCTGAAAAATGACAAACATTAAATATCACATTAAGTAATAATTACAAATAAGCAAGTTACTATTTGATTTTTAGAGCTGTTACAGAAACAATCAATAAACAATATCACTTTGCATGTTTAACAATTAACTGCACAAATCAATGTATTTTTTTCTTTATTAATAAATCCTTCAATTACAGAGAAAGCTCAAACATCAAAATTCTATTCAAGTTGTAACAATAATTAAATTCAGCTTACAATATTTTCAAAAAAAATTTATGGTTTGTTTCAAAAGAGTCACTTCACCAAACATTTAACTAAAAAAAAGTTTTTGGAGTAACATTCTTATATCAAAACGGCAAGCAAAACTTATACCTGTATTTATCCCGATCAAGCTCTACACGTTTTTGATAAATGATTAGAATGTCTTATGCAACGAAAGCAATTACCGTTTTTCATTGAAATATTTTTTTCTTTTTTTCCAAAGGCAATGAAAAAGCAAATCTACACTTCAAGGATTCATGTAATGAGTCATTATAACATATGTATAGATAGCTTTTAGCTTTATTTTCATCGGATAATAAAGCAATTGCTGTAAAATCATTTTTATTTCGTTTGTTATTCTTAGTTAAATGTTTTGGCGGAATGACAATAATGTGTAATCAGTAATTTGTTGTATACATCACTTTATCGTTTGTAAGTTGGGATCGTTGCTGTACTTCAGAAACTAGTATATTTTAATTCGAATATACATTTGGTGATTCTTTACTCCAAAAATGTTTTTATTTTTAGACTTACAAGTAAAAAATACGTCATAGAACAAAATAATATAAAAAATATTCATCATCAAATATATTTATTCTAAAAAAAAATTATTTTTTACTAATTATTTCGTTAATTCAAATTGAAATGTTGATGTACATTTTCTGTGTCATTTAATCGAATTTTTTTGTAATAAAATTGATTACGATATACAACATCAATAATTTTGAATTAATCTTTTTTTTTCCCTAAATTTTGATGAAGACGTTCAGGAACAAGCAAAAACACTAAATAAATTATTTTTATTTAGAAATGCATATTAATAATAATTTAGTGTAGTGTAATATAAATAATATCATAATCACAGACAATCAGTTATTTCAAGTGTAATGTCGAGGAATTTAAGTATCGACGAATTTTAAAATAAAATAGAAATAGAAAAAATGAAGAATATTTCAACATATTTTCTAACCTTTTTTCCCTAGAAACAAATAAATTATCTTCAAATGGAATGCATTCAACTGCAAAGGGACATTCAACTGAAAGAAAAATTTGGGAATGTTTCTTTACTGGAGTTTTATAAAGATTACCTACTCCACGATAAATATCATATTTTTCACAATCATGCTTTATTAATGTCTTCAGCTTTTGGCAGTGCTTATATTTGTAAACAATTATTTCAAGAATGAAGTTTACAAAAATCAAAAATAGGACAAAGATCACTGACAAACATCTTGAAAAGCAGTAAGAATTGATACGTCTATTGAACCTGATATCGATTTGCTTGTTCACAAAAACAAATTCATCCATCTCATTAATTCGAATTTTTTCCATCTGTATGAAATCCAAACAAAATGAAATGAAACTTTTACAAATTTAAAATAAATACGTACTTATACATATCTAATTCAAATTTTAAAAGAATAGAATAAAAAGAAGTTATAATTTATTTTAATAAAATTACATAGAGTTAATTTTTATTTCAATGTGCTGAAAAAATATTGTACGTGCTGCCCAGCATTTTTTTTTTTTGCAATGTAGTCCTCAAATGGTCATAGTTTAGACACCTATGGTTTAAACTAAGGACTCATATTCGTATAACAAACTATAAATTCAGTTTTCATTAATTTAAGTGTATATATATGTGGGATGGCCTATATTAATTAATAAAAATCAAACTTTGAATTAGCACACAGACATTTAATATTGACGTTTCACATTAACATAAAGTTTCACGTAGTTGATGAGACATTTCACAATAACATTTAAAAACATTAAAACAATACTCTTCAGCGTCTTAAATAATCAATCGTCTAGAGTCATCAACAAGGGCGTCTTCCTCGTACCAATGACTACCGTCGACTCTCCTTCAAGAGTGGACTCCCTTCAGTAGCAGAGGCCGCGCCCTCTATGATCGGGTGTTTCTACTACAATCCCACACTCGGCCCTCCTGGAAGAAGATGACCTCAGCTTCTTGATTCAAACAAAAGATCTTCTCAACCTAAAAAATAAAACTGAAAAGAGAAAATTCAAAAGCAGTAACAAGTTGATAATTCGAACAGCATTTATCAATCTTGGAACATCATCGTCTTTGGAAAACACTATCGTCTATAAGTATCATCGTCTTGCTTTGTCACTTCGTCTAGCTTTCACTTTTCTCTCTCTTTTATTTTTCTTTCGACGTCTTCAAAAAACATAGATAAATCCAGTCATGTTTGGGGGAAAATAGTCATAATCGGTAGATAAATCATAATTGGTAGATTCACAGTCAAGTAAATGAAGTATAATTAAATAGTTTAAGTTACGCACCATCTTCTTATAAATTCTGCACTAGTTGTAATCCGATGATGATTTATATTTTTTGTAGAACTTTCTAATGATCCTAGGTGATCTGTACGATACTTATGTAAAGGTATATCATCTTTATGAATTGGATGAAGCTTCCTTTTTTACGGTTTACTTGAACTCATTGCACACATTGCAATTGGTCATTCAATCTTTTGTTTTCTAGCATCTTTTCTTAGATCGTTACGCTGTTTTCAAAAATTAGCCTGAAATTCGGCATCAATAATTTCTTTTGATTTTTCAGTCTGCTTGATATTTATTGAAGAACAAGGTTCTATAATTCCCTGTTTTAACCCTTTAGTTATTTGAGCATCAACAATCTTATTTTCAGAAAAAGGTAAACGTCGCGGTCGTTGACATATTGGCTCATTATTTTTAGTTAAATTTTTTAATTCTATGTTAGTTGATTTAATCTTCTTCGGTTGGTAATTTAATATAGATTGACGCACTTCATCTTTAATAGATTTTGAAAAATTATAACCTATATTTTCTTCAATTTCATCACAATTAACATTAACATGCAAAACCGTTGAAATATTGTTTTCTTCACACAGAGACTTATTTTTTATTGTAAATCCATTTTCATTTATTAGAATTTCACCTTGCAAAATTACATCAAGTCCTATAATAGCATTATGCGGTATAGAACCATTCTTCACGACACATATATCAGTAAAACACTTAAAGTTATCTATTCCTATCTCTCCCTTAAATATACCTATGGGCTTTATTTTACATCTCCTAATCCCGATAAAATTGAATTACACTGATTCAATCCAAAAATATTTAACTTTTCAAATATATTCTTAGAAATTAATGTAGCTTGACTTCCGGTATCTATCAATGAGTTAATATTTAAATTACCGAAACGTACCATTTTAAAAAGATATGTTTGTTTTGCAATATTGAGAGATTCTACGTTATCATTGGGTTTGCTTTCCAAATTTAATTCCGAACATTCAGACGCCTTATGCCCAAAGTTTTGACATCTGAAACATTTTAAACCTTTATTCTTATGTGAACAAAATTTAGATAAATGTCCTTTACCACCACAATTAAAACAAAATTTAGTATTCTGATCATAATTAATTGATCGTTTATGATTCACAAAATTATATGGTTTTTGTTTTACTTTACTAAAATTATATTTACTTTTTTCTCTCATAAAATCATTTTTTATAACCTCGTAAATCTTTAGTTTTTCGCGAAATTCACGCAAATCTTTGCAACCATACAAAACTAATTTATTTTCATTTCTATCGTTAATTCCTCGTATAATATATTGCATTAAAGTGGTATCTTCAATTCTCCCTCGATTACCCAACTCTTTCATTATAAAATAATATTCTTGTATAGATTCAGATTCTTTCATTTTACGCCTACTCAATATTTCATGCAATTGGGCTGAATTAGTAGTGACCTCGAATTCATCTATCAACACACGTTTTAATTCCTGGTATGACGTAATATTCAATTTGCTTCTCACAAATAATAAGGCATTACCACCAAGCGATCGTTTAGCGAAAATAAACTTTTGTAGGTCAGATAAATTAAAAATATTCGCAGCGCTCTCAAACTGCTCTAACCAAACTGAAATGTTTTCATGCAATTCACCATTAAAAGAGGAAGTAACACTTTCAATGTCTGAAAAGCTTACAGAGATGTTTTGATTTCGAGTGGTGCCATAATCATAACACCGCTCTTCAGAATGAATTGCTGACTCATTAATGTTCTGGCTCTGCACTGATGGATTTTGTTTTGTTTCTACTCCCATTTCGCTTTCTGATTGATTTGAATTTTGAATATATTGATAAAGCGAGTTAACATCATTTAACAAAACTAATATTTTCTTGATTATTTCGGTTTTTGTTCCTTGGAATGCAATATTTAGAATATCACAAATGTTAATCAATTCATGTAATGAAAAAGTATCTTTAATAGTTTTTAATTTAGACGTAAAATTAGAGTCATTTACTGTGCATTCGAAACCAGTAAAATTTCTTATTCTTTCCGTATTTTTAGCATCGCCATCAGTATCAAAAATAAACTTATGCAAAGTCTTAATTTTTTCTTTATTGAGATTCTTAAGTGCATCGCCTACTACATTAATATCGTCAATCTTCATGTTTAGCAAATAAGAATAAATCTGACTCACCTCAAAGTCTTGAATTTATCCTTGGTCAGCACACAGTTATCCACACTTTTTTTTTATTTCAGTTCAATGTTCACAATTTAATCATGAGTCCTACACTCTCACGATTTTTATATCCTAATCGAGTCCTAATGTGCTTACATTCAATAATGCGCCTCAATCTCTATTTCTATTCCTTATCAGTTTACATCTAATTATGCTCCTCTCAATCCTTATCATGTGCTCATATCTACATCCCACTTCTGATTTTTGTGGGATGGCCTATATTAATTAATAAAAATCAAACTTTGAATTAGCACACAGACATTTAATATTGACGTTTCACATTAACATAAGGTTTCACATAGTTGACGAGACATTTCACAATAACATTTAAAAACATTAAAACAATATTCTTCAGCGTCTTGAATAATCAATCGTCTAGAGTCATCAACAAGGGCGTCTTCCTCGTACCAATGACTACCGTCGACTCTCCTTCAAGAGTGGACTCCCTTCAGTAGCAGAGGCCGCGCCCTCTATGATCGGGTGTTTCTACTACAAACCCACATATATATATGCATATACTATATGTGTGTGTACAAAAAACCTTTTTTTAAAAAAACTTTACACCCGTAAAAATAATGATCAAAATTTCTACGCAAATTTTTTAAGTATGCTATTTTTACTAAATTCATTTTGAAGAGCAAAATATTCTCAACAAGTCAACCTTAGGAATGAAGAATTTATCATTTATGGTTTGTTTTCTCTCTCTCTCTCTCTCTATTTATATATATATATATATATATATATATATATATATATATAAAAGCCTTAGTTTTGCTTCTAAGTGCGACGTTAATAAAACCAATCACTCAAATGTGTTAAAAAGGTGAAGATTTTGTGGAGAAATTGCTATTAATTTATCGCTAACCAGTAATTCCAAATTAATTCCTAAAATTCTACAGTCTTAAAAATTGGAGAGAGAGAGAGAGATAGTCGCTGTGCAAAAATTAGATTTTACAACGAGCGCCAGCGAGTTGTTCGCTTCTGCTCAATTTAAATTTATGAGTTTAAATGATCAATTAGAGAAAAATTCAAAAAGATTACTTAAATTTAATTGGAAAAAATGCAGAAATGTTTACAGAAACTGTAACCATTTCTGTTTCCCTCACGGGCCGGGGGTGGGAAGTGCAGTTTTGGTCGCATATAAATAATTTAATATAAGGGAAAGATTGAATTACTTTGGAGAATAGTGCTATGGTGGTTTTAATAGTTGGAGCCATTTAGTTGTTATGTACACGAAATTTTGCTTATTATTTGTGTCGGTAAATATGGTCTGCGCTCTGATTAATGAATTTGCATGCTTTTCGATAGAGAGAAAAGTGTTTCTAGATAGTTTAGTGATAAAACGATCAATATTTTCAGTTTGAAGGTCGTTATGAATGACCTAATTTCTAACGTACCATGGAGCGTTGGTGATCATTCTAAGAATTTTTTTTTGCAAGGTTTGGATGTGTTTGAGGTAGGTCGGAGCTGCGGCCCTCCAAAAAGGGGAAGCAAATGTAGAGCAAAAATAAATTAAAAAAAAAATACTAATAAACCGAATTCCTTCACCCATTGGTGCTACACTGTTCGTGTCAAATGGCGTGGAGGGGATATCTGAACTTGATCTTTGCTTTTTGTCACTGAGACCTCGAAAGGTCGTAAAAAACTTTTTTTCACATTTAGTCCTTTCCTTCCACACGTGTTATTTCCTTTGCAACTGCATACCGCTACTATCTATTTCTCCCTTTTTCTTCAGCTGTGGTCATAAACTAGGTCTGTGCTTGTCGTCGACATAATCTGATCCTTTTCGGAAACCACAGGTGTCTGGATATCTGGTTAATGATGGACACTATCCTTGACTGAAGTCCTGTCAGAAAGCAAGGGTCAAAAGGGGCTTGTCGTCTTCCTCCCGTCCTCAGAGTGGGGGACTTTCTGTACATAATACTCGTTCCTTCCCCCTTTATTGACCGATGTCTCCATACAAACTTTTTCCTAATGAAGAATGACTTTCCGGCACTAAATCTCGCCTCAAGTCATTTGTACTGTTTTTCCTTCCGCCGGGAGTAGGCTCTCGTTTTGCTGTGGTGTTTTTTTTTTCTTTCTTTTCGTAAGATATCGCTTATTGGTTAAGAATATTTATTCAGTTGACATTTTGAAAAAAATCGTCTGCACTTCTATTTTCTAGTTGTGTGGTATTGCTACTAAGTCAAAAAATAACATTTGTGTTATTTTGAATTATCATATATGAATTATTATCATAACTTTAAATTTTTGTAAGCCTTTGTTACAGATCAGAGGTCTTCAACCTGGGTTCTGCGGAACCCTAGAGTTCCCCGGAACTTAAACAAGGATTCCGTAAGAGATCACTATTTGCTTAATCAAAGCACCAAAATTTTAGTAAAATTTTAATTTTTGTAAAAGATCGAAATCTTAAAGGCAGTTTGCTTGTAAAAATAAATATAAATAAATGTTTTTTGGATAAAACAAAATTTGAAATTTCATATAAGTCACGTTCTTCAAATACATTAATCGATACACATTAGGTTACGTATTTGTCTCCATTCTTTGGCTTAGTTTATATATATCAAATTGATATATTGACAGGCACTCAATTGAAACTAAAATGTAATCAAGTTTGATATTATGCATTTTGGATTGACATTAGAAAAGAATATCCTAAAATTGCCGAAAGAACTGTGAAACATCTAATCTTTGTTTCAGCCTATGTATGATAGAATACGTTTTAGAAAAAGAAAAAAAAAGCCATTACCTACCTTTCCATTTATTATCTTATTAAGAAG
>BMAW01054184.1:0-12766 GCA_019974015.1 Nephila pilipes
TTTGCTTTAATTTCAATACCTGAAAATTAATTCGAATTTTTATTGTGGAATCACCTGCTTTGATTCATACTTTTGTCGATTGACTGATTGGTTTTATGAACGGCGCACTAGAAGCAATACGAAAGCTATTGGCAACGGACCTCGTAATTTTGAATCTCGGAAACCAAACGACTATTATTATTGGGGTACATAACCCTCTCGGGCTTTAATCCCCTGTGAATTTGCTATTAATTGGAAGTGAGACTGAACTATGGTTTTACACTTGCCCAGAAGTTAAGATTAAAATATAAAAATTATAAAAGTTTACGCGGAGCAATAGCTTTTGAAAATTACTTTTTAGTTAAGATTTTACACTGAGTAAATTATAATTATACAAGGATATCACTAGTTAAAAGTACTAGTGGAGTTTAGATTAATCAAATATCAGCAGTAAGATGAAGTTATTAAATTAAAAAGTTTAAGATATTGCTGCAGTAGTCTATTGAGTTCCTGCTTGCTTTTTCAGTCTGGCCGCAGTGAGAACGCGCGCTGTGATTGGTCGATGGTGAGGAGTGCTATTTCACTATATATAGGTGGGTGTGTAGGGGTGTATTTGTGTGAGGAGGTGATTGCGTGAGCAGTATTTTATGGAAGTTAAGTAAATTAAAGAATTAAAATTTCTCGTGGTCTATGGAGTTGTGGATTATTTCTAATTGGGGTGTATTTTTCAATTTCTTGGATAGTTCTATTGGTTGAGGTATCTATTTTTTGGAAGAAATTTACTGAGAGTTTTTTAATGAAATTTTTGAGGGGTGGGAGTTTAATTGAAAATCTGATATCTGTGTTTCTCATATACCAGTGTGTTTTTACTATCATTCTTATGGTTGAGTTTTGTGATTTTTCTAATAGATCAAGGGTTGTGTTAGCACAGTGCGACCAGACTGGACTAGCATAGGTCAGGATAGGGCTTAGTATCAGGGTGTAGATAAGCAATTTATTATGTCTACTTAATGTAGATTTGCGTGAGATAAGGGGGGAAATATATCTCGGAAAGTGACCTGAGCTGACACCCCTCTTCTAACTTCTACACCACGCCAATGGTCTCGACAGATTTCACATGTATCCGCCCCGGTTACAAGGGGGGGGGCATGAGTGGCATCAAGGCTGAAGCTCATGACTCGACGAAACCTGCAGGTCGCGAGTCCATAACCATGACAACTATGATACCGCGGCATCCCCACGCCCCATTTTTCTGTTGAAGTTGGCAATGTTTTCGTACCTTTGTAGTTTTTAGAATGCTTGTCCTAGCTATGTGTTATATGGTTGTTTATTGACATCGTACCGAGGCCGCAGGCCACGGACCTCGTAAATTTGAGCCCCGGTCATTTGACGAGGACGACACCAAAGCTGACACCTCTCTCTCTACACCACACCAACGGTAGAAATTGGGATCTCGACCAGATTTGATGTGCATCAGTCACGTTACATGGCGGATCTTCAGGACTCGAACCCATGACTCGACGTAACCAACATCGGCCGAGAGTCATCAACCATGACCACACAAGCTAGTGTAAGTAAATATTTTAGGAATTTAACTGTTTTCTTCCTTGATAGTGTTTGCTTCTATGGAGCCTGGGTTTCAGATGAACGCATACTTCATGCTAATGAATAATCATTTTGAAATAATTTCACTGTTTTCGATAGTTAAATACTTATTACTTCTATCTGAGAGAATTTGAAGAAATCTCTAATTACTCTGACTGTAGGAAAGTGCCAATTCAATAAGCATTCTTTAGACATTCTTCAAGTTTCATTCTTCTTTTAATAAATTAGTCAAAAGTGAAAATTTTGTAAAATGTTTCACAAGCGCGCGTTAGTTTCTGTTTTCATAGTTTATCACAGCTTACTATATTACTACACTTACTTTCATGTATTTATTCAACGTAAGCGATTAATGAATATATTTCCTCTATGCAATCGACATTAAATACAAATCGACAGATCACAAAGAGGTGGATCATTGCGTGAGCATGAAAGCTGAAGAATTCCAGTAATTGTCTCTTGCCGAGGAGATTCCATTGTTCGAAAGAACCGAAGGTGCAGGATGTGATTGATCGGTTTTGGAAATGAATAGCCTTATGTGATCAAGCGTTGCACGTGTAGAGGTGACAGTAACTGAACAGCACCTACAATTTCTTTATTTAGAATTAATACTAAAAACACACCCTTTACAAGCGGTTAATGAACTGTTGGACGTTTGAGAATCAATAGGGAAATGTATTTCGAGATATCTTTTCACTAAGCAGTGTAAACAGTTAAGATTTCTCAAAACTTTTCCTTTGAATGGAAATGTATAGCGTATTTAATTGTAACAATAACATATTTGTAAAGTATTCAAATTTTTCCTCCTCGTCATATTTATCATGAAACTCATGATAAATTTTGATAAATGTTGCTGTGAAATTTTTATATAATACTTCAATGAGTTTCAAAATGAATTTTAAAAATTATTTTATTTTGAATTGAATAAGATTTCCTCTGAAAAATTCAATTTGTTGATAAAACAAACGACAATTTGACAAGTATAATTTTAAATTTAAAATTTTTTTTAGAAGTCCTTTTGAGTTTTGCAACACAATGAAATTCTCTTAACTGTTGATAACAAAAATATAAAATTTCTCCTTGCTAAAAACAATATTCCGTATGCATTTCTTGAAACTTTATGTCAATTCCACTTTCTATAGTATTAATGTATTTTCTTTTATTGGTTAATATCAAGTGACGCACCCCCGGGTTACCCTAGCAATCCTTCTATATTTTCGATCCTCCTTCTTATCAACCAATTTGTGTCTTATCTTCAATTTCTTCTCGTCTAGACCACAGTTAAATCGTGTTTGGTGCAGCATAGCCATATCTGGCTCTTGCGCCAATAAACTTTACTTTCTCACTTGACCCTTCTTGTTGATCAATCTTTTTTCATTGTTTTAACGTCTAGATCACAGATTTACCTTGTTTGGCGCAGTATGGCCACATCTGGCTCTCTCTCTCTCTTGTGCCAATAAAACTTCACTATCATCGTCATCATCATGGTTAATATCAAATGTATTTTATTTAATTCGTTAACATCAAATGTATTTTATTTAATTCGTTAATATCAAATGTATTTTCTCTTTATACTTTCGAAATTCTCTGCTCATGAAAATTTCCAGTACGCGAATCAAAAATACTATGATACATAGTGGTTTCTAAATTAATTCTAAATTCTAAATAATTGATTAATTGTTGCATCCAAAGGTATCTGAACACTTTTAAGACATCATTTTTGTCAAAATTTTCGATTTTCTACTTTTAATGACAGCTTAAATTTTAAACTTTTTTTCTTTCTAATAGTGTTTGAATTTTGATTATACCTTATTTAGAACTTAAGTTACAGGGATTTGAATTTTTCTCGGTATTAATTTTTAATTGCATTTGAAAGTTTGTTTTTGATTGTTCTCAAAATGAGTTTTCTCAACATATTCACATATGGCAACGTAGATATCAGAAAAAGTTATGAACCAAATAAATTTAAATTTTGCAAGTATTTTCCTTATATAGTTCTTAAGAACCCTTACTATTTTCATGGTTGTAAAATTGATATAACTTTCTTTTGATTTAGTAGTGAACAGTAGAAAATGCACAAATTCGTATTTACGAAGATATAACCTTACAGTTTTTTTCTCGTGAAAAATTTCTTGTTTACAGTATAATGCTTTTTTTACAACCATTTATGGACATAATAATTATCTTCGTATTGTTTGTAAATGCGAAGTTAATGAACAATCAATCCATCAAATTATGGACAGAATTGATGCTTAAATTAATAAATATTATTACTTATGGCCATGCATAAAAAGTTGACAGCTTTCATTAATTTGATAAATATAAATAAATTATCTTGCATTTCTAATGAATATATGCTTATATACCACATGCTGATAAACTTTTAACATTAGGGTAGCTATAATTATTGCTATTGTTTTACTTTTGTTGTTATGATGTCTCAAAATTAGATATAATCACAAAATATGAATTGATGAAGTAGTGCTTAATAAGTAATTACAGTGAAATTTACTTCAAACACACAGTACTTTTATAAAAACTATTTAAACTTTTTCAACTTTAAGTGTAATTTAACTGTTATATCTACAAAAAATTTTGGAGTTTTCCTCAACATACTCGCAATAGGCAATATACTCGCAATAGGGAATATACTCGCAATAGGGAATATACTTGAATTTATTTTTCTCAAGACACTAATAAAAATTGTGGAACAAATAAATGAGTAATTTTGAATACTGGATATATATTGATAGTTTTGATTCTCAAAATTGAAAACTATTATTGTTTTCATTAATGGAAGTGAATTTTTAAGATTCAAAATTTTCGAAGACAGTTAAATTAGGCGAGACAAATCGCAATGCCTAAAGTTTTAATTTAAGTTATCTGATTTTAATTATTTCGTGTTTTTTCGTATAAAGTATATTAAAATCAAAGACTAACGCGGGACAACAAAACCTGGTTTTAAATTTACTCTGTAAACAAATTAAAGTTCAAACAATATTTTAAAAATACAGCTTTTTTTTTATTAATGTAGGTTTATTATTAAAAGAACTATCTAAAAAAAACAATGGTGATAATTGAAGTATCGTCTGTAATGATTATTGTACCAATTAATCTTTGTCCAATGCTTAGGATTTTAAACGCTTTTGATTGGAACGATCTGGTTACTAATAATACACGAAGTAGAAAGTTTATGTCACTGTTCCTATCTGCTTTCACCGATAAATAACTTTAATAAAAATGTAGTGTAACAAGGAAAAATATCTATTAAAGTTCTTATTGGATTAAAGTAAAGCACATAAAATGATGTGTTATCTTAATTTATATACAAACTGGAATCTAGGAAAAGACTAATCTAGGCTTAAGTCAATCGAAATTTTAAGACAATTACGAGACCTCCATTTTGTTTCTGGACTTCCAAACATTTTCTACGTTATTTGGCTTTGTTTAATACATTTTAAGATCAAACGATTTTGATATTGCAGTGAATTGTCACAACATTATATTCTTTATATGTCTTTAATTATTCGTTATATTCCATGCAAAATATTTACATAGAATTAAATATGTGGAATTAAAATTTGAAAAAATTTTAGATACTGAATGTGTGTGTTTGGGAAGAGAGTTGATATTAAGTTTGAATAAACAATTAAGCTTCCGAGATTTATATTTTAATCAAATAATATAAAGTTTTATTTAAAAAATATTCAACTCCCGCATAATAATCCAGAAGGGTAATAATTAAGATGCGGACTTATTCACTAAGACGCTTGTTACAAATAATTATTTTGGCCTAAATTCAAAATTCTTGTAGATCACAAATTTGATATATTTGATTCCAACAGAAACTTATTCCGACTGCACACGTAGTAAAGGGCATATATATATCTTCAATTTTCCAGTCTTTCAAATATTAATTTTATTACTCTCTTAAAATTAATTATTCAGCTTTTGAATGTTTCCAAAATTAAAAAATCCTAGACCACGCAGCATCGATAAATCACACAAAATCAAATTGTTTCTTCTTTAAAAGGATGGGAAAAAAATATAGTACCGTATCTTACGCGACACGAACATTAAATATTTCAGACTGTCTAACGTTAGAAATTTTCTTTTCTTTGCATATAACTGAGATGGATTAAAGCGGAATAAGTCACTTTTTTTTTTCTGGAATATATATCTATCCTTCACGCGGCGCCCCATCGATAACACGCCCTTCGATTAATCGATATTAACGCTTTTAAGATACTGTTTAGTGGAGGAGTCCTGTTTTCTATGAGTGACTGTTGCACTGAAGATCAGTGACAGAACTAACTTCAGCTCGTGTTCGATGACGTAATTCAAAAGTTGTTCTTTCTGTTAAATCGAACATTTCAAATTGTTTGCATTGGTAAGTTTTAAGTTTCCTTTTCTAAATTTCCATTTGTAAATATTAGGTTTGCTTTTTTGAAAAAAACGTTCTGTGTTTGTTACATTTAAAGTAATAATTTTGTTTGCTTTAGTTTCAAATTTCGAGGATTGGTTGAGGAAAGGCCTTCCGAATTTTATTTTTAGAATTTTATACATTTTTAAGGAAAAATCATTACAAAGTTTTCTTGAAGCTTTAATTTTCTTGTAAACATTTTTTATAAAATATTATAATGGAAGATAGATGGCTCATTCAAAATTTGTTTTGATTTAAAAATTTTTTCAATGCATTGAAAGTTTTTTTTTATTTGTTTTTTTTTAATTAATAATACTAACTATATCAACATAAAATGAGATATTTATAAAATAATTTTCTTACTAAAAATGTATATTTTAGCATTATAACAATTGGTTTAAAGTTAATATTGAAACTTGCTTGAAGTTTTTTTCAATGAATTTTGCATAATATCACTGTGATAAAAGTAATTTAATTTGTTTTTCAATATATCCGAACAATTAATTATGTAAAAATAAAATTCAATTTCATTGACAAAATATAAGCATAGTTTTTTTTAAGAAAAACAGTTCATCTTTGAACGGTGAAAAGGAATTGTATCTAAAATTGTATATTTTCCTTAATTTTTTGAAATAACTCTTTAATATATAATAAATTTCTTTAAAAGTTTATCCTAGAAATTAACTCGAAATTTTTAACGTAACATTGTAAGAAAATTTTATTCGTATTAGTAAACTACTTAAATTTTTTTACTATATATTTAAGACTGCCTTGATGTAATGTCACAAAAGGATTCAAACTCAAAATTTACTTTCAATTGGAAGATATGTCCCGATTTTAATATAAACTCGCACGACTAATATGCAATTTCCTTTATCATTCATTATCTTTGAAATTTTGAGATATATTAGACATGCACCATTTTTCAATTTAGCATTACACTTTTTTCCAAATTTTTTTTTTTAAAAAAATAGTCTCATTATAAAAAACGTGATTGTTTATTGCGCAGACCTGTTCAACATCTTTTTTTTTATTGTTCATTAGATTACATATCTATAATTATAAGTTTAATTAAAAATTATTTATAACACCTATACTTCATGGTCATTTATATTTTCACCATACATTTTTTTTATCTAATATACAAGGGTGGTTCAAAAAGTACCCGTATTAGGAAGGGAAAATGGTAACGAGTAACTCGTTACTGTATTACCCAGAGACCATTTCCTCCCCTTTTCTAAGAAATCTATATGTATGACGCCCTTCGCAACTCTGAGGACCATCTCTACATTTTTTCCGGCCGTCTTTGCCTTTTTTAGAGTAGATTCACCGGAAGTAACCCATCGCTTTGATTGTTACTTGGTTTTCCATTACATAATGATAAATCCAGGTCTCATCGACGATGACAACTCAACGTGACAACAGTGATATTTTGATTGGCTTTTCTGATGTGGCAACAGATGGCTACCAGATCAAATCTAACCAACGAATCAGTGTCAAATTAATTTTGGTGCCCTTCAACAGATCCAGCGCCAATGGTAACACCATTGTGTGCTGACTTAACAACGCCGTCGTACAAGTATTTTTTTTTAATCCTCGAGCATCTATCTCATTGCTATTACAAATATACTTATGTAAAATTACATATTACCGTGCGTATGCGCTTATGGTATGTCTTATGAAATGAAACATTTCATCCACACCATATAAAATTCTTTTAGTTTTTTTTAAATAGTTTTCATTTAAATTTGCGTCACTCTAGAGTTACACGAGAGGTATGCGAGACGTGCCTCTTAATTCAGAGCTCCTATCAGCTGACGGCACTTGAGTCTAACACTTGAATTCTCCTAACTTCCTCACAACTACCCATGAGGATTTTGAAGTCCATTTTTATTAAACGTGTGGCAGGTCTTTGGCTGAGCTTGGACTCAAACCCACGAATTGACTTAAGTATTGCTAGTCGTAAACTCGCGATCAATCCGCCAAGTATCTTGGCGTTATACCTGATAATAGACTCGCGTTTAAACAACAAGTAACACAAACTCAAGAAAAATTTCGACTTGCCGCGAATAAATTAATTCTGTTAATGCATCGAAATTCAACGATATCTACTAGATATAAGATGCTTGTCTAAACCCAATTTCTACATCCTGTTATTACCTACGGTTGTCCAGTCTGGAAGCAAACAGCACAGATTCATCTTAATAAAATAGAAATCTTATAAAACAATATCATCAGGACCATAGCTAGAGCCAGATGGTTCATGTAAAATGATAACATAAGATAATTCTCTTAAAATCCAGACGATTGAAACATACATTAATGAAATTGCAAACAAATTTTTTTCTGAGCTAAACAGTATTCCAAATGTATCTCTACAGGAAATAAAATTTTACAATCAAATAACTTATAATGCCCTAAAAATAGAGACAAACTTGAAGTACATCTAAACCCCTTTTAAATTCCTCTTAATACTTAAATTTCAAATTTTTCTCAATCAAAATTCTTATTAAGTTCTGAATTTATCGTAACGACCAATAGGAAACCTTCCTCTATTTCCTATTCGAGTCAAGGGAAACAACCCCGCCCACACAACACCAATTGTACCCAGACTGAACCACTGCTTTCTGATTGACAGCGAAATGAATTCTGTACTCTCCTACTCCTATACCAGAAAGAACTTAACTTTCAACCAGAAAAACAGCCAACTTTCAAATAATATATAGTAAAACTTTTCATTAAAATTCTTTACTATCAACTTTAATTTATTATTTTAACATTCAAGTATAAATTTTTTTTTAAAATTGCATCCTTTTAATTGTATTGGGCCCTTGGAAGTATCAAGTTGAACCATCAGGCGAGAGATTAAAGGCCAACAGTTCTAGACACTTTATCGTGGTTCAGCTTCAAGTAAGTAAATACTTAATATGAAAAAAATTAGAAAATATTTTAGTTGTTAGAATGTTATTTTGAGAAATATTTCATTTTAATTCATTCATTTACAGACACGAGTTACTTTCATTTCGGTACTGTATTTAAAATTTAATTTTTTTATTCTTTAAATTCTTTCATTTATAAAATGAATTTCATCTAGGTTAACTAAATTCGTTCATGAAAAATAAGGAAAACTTTAACAGGATATAGAGTAGACCACATTTTACTAACCATAGTTTGTACCACAGCTATTAATGGAAATATACATGATATTTTTATAAAATGAGAAATTGAATCATCTTAGTTAAGTTTATTATATGAAAAGTATATAAAAAAAGAATGTTTTCCTGATTTTTCAAAGATACAAAAGAAGCATTTTAATTCACTATAATCAAATTTATGTATTTTTATTTATGAAGATTAAATTTCCTTAGAGACTGAAAACTACGTCTATAAACAAGAGGTCGGAAAATAAAATGTAAAAAAAAAAAATCTTTATATTTGAGGTACTTTTTTATTAAAAAATAAAAAATTACGAGCAATTTTAATATAATATTTGTATTTCCTAGAAATTTTTAACTCCTTTTTGTCAACGAATCTATTTGATCTTTAATTCTTTTCAAATCTAATTTTTTAGCATTGATAAATTTGATTGAATTAATGCAGATTGAGTAAATTAATTTGAAGCAGATTGACTTAATTAATTAATGGCACTTCTGAGATATTCATTGGCTATTGGCGACGGACTTCAGAATGATGAACAAAGATAGCAAAGACAACATCTGAGCTGGTACCTCACTCTTCTTACTTCCACAGCACGTTACATCAGTGCTTTGAGTTCCAGTTCGACATAATATATTTCAGCTCCAATTATTCTTCCTAACAGTATTTGGCGGTTGAGGTTACCGATAGGCCATAATCACGAGGTCATGACGAGCTTTGTTTCCGTTTAGCCGTGGATTCGATTCCTGGTTCCCTTAGAAGCCTATTGCGTAGCGGGGATGAGTCACGTTAAATTTATGAAGATTTAAAGTCCTCACGTAGGGGAAGGCTGGAGAATGGAGTACAAGCTCAGATATCGTCCTCGTGACCAAATCGTGACACAAAATTATTAAATCAATCGCCAATAGTCCTCGTGTAAGTGCAAAGTTATCAAAGCAACCAAATCCATCGGTATTTGATTAAATTCAAGACTAGACCCTGAGATTTAACATGTATTATTTTTGCTTGAAGCAAATAACTCTAAGGCTCCCGTCTACCGGCTATTTTGATTTCGTGAACTTAATGTTAATCCTATGGAATCTCTATATTTGCTCTCAAATCCTTACTAATTGATCTATTTGAATGCAAAGAAGTGCATCTAAATGAGCAAAAAAATAATAAAAGGTTCTGGGAAATTACTTTTTTCCTCCGATTCTTAAAAAAAATATTTTATAATATTTTTAAAGACCGGAAAACTCACATTCGAATAATTAAAAATAGGGTAAAAATATTTTAAGAAATTGGAGGAAAAGAATGATCCAGCTGAAGCCTTCATTATTTTTTGCTCTTTTGGATGCGCTTTATTGCATTCAAATGGATAAAATAGTAAAGATGCGAGAATTAAAGTAGAAATTCCATGGGATTAACATCAAGTTCACGAAATCAAAATGGATAGACGAGACACCCATCGCTTGCTGACCACTGCTCTATTAAATAATTAAAGTGTATATCAATCAGGCATTTGGTACTACATCTTCTCAATGAGATATTTTATGATGGATTAGATAAGTGATTCACATTGACAGATTGTAAATTAGCTTCTGTTTTACATCGTATATATAACTAACGCCTTAAAAGAGTGAATTTCACTACAATTGAAGATATATAATTCGCGCGTTCGTGACGATAAAGAGTAAATTTTTAAAAATTAATTTTTTACCAAATTTAAGAGTTCTCTCCTCAGAAATTCCAATTATACATGGAAACATAATAAAAGGCCGCATAATCGTACATAGAAGTAAAAAAAAAAAAATGAATGTTACCGTTCTAACCTGTTTTCACCTGCAGTTTTCTAACCAGTTTAAAAAAAAATGTATGTGATAGTGAAACATATGTCTTAAACTTCTTATTGGATTAAGCTATCAATGGATTAATGATTCTTTTTGGATTACCTTAGTTTATTCGTATTTCAGAAATCGCGAAATGATTAAAAGTTCAAATTATTCAAAACTTCAAGCATTATGAGACCGTCGTGTCGTGAGAGCTGAAACATTTTTTTTTTCTTTCTAAATCCGATTGGTATTTACATTAGTCTGGGTGGAGCTGTCTTGGTCAAAATTCTTCGCTGAAGTAGCCAGTATAGTAATATTTTGATAGAAACATATCGTTGTGGGTCACTTTATATAATCAGAGGAAGAAAAATGTGATCGGTTGACAGATGCAATGCATTACTTTTTCATTTATTAAAACTATCTGATTGGAGAATAAATTTAAATAACTATATATTAATGTATTTCTCAGGGTTGTTTTTTCATTCTTCTAGCAGTCTTTTGAATTGCGATCTCTTTCTAATTCTCTACGAGTTTCTTTAACTATAAAATATAGGAATTGTTCTGAAAGTGAATTATGTTCTAAGACTTATGCTTTGTGATCTGATCCATGAATTTTTTTTAAATTTTTTTTTATGGATTTATGATACAGATTCTGTATAGATACCTTGTTACATTTATGGCATAGAAAGTTCAAATTTCTTTTTTCATTCGATATCTTTTCACGTAAAATGTAGTTTTTTAAGAAAACAAATATGAGTTAGAACGTTTTTTTTCTTAATTTTCATTACTTCTGATAATCTAGTGTTTGAACTATGCACTTTAAAATTTAAGTTTATATTGATCAAAAGTTTTTTTTATAAAACAATTTTGAAAAAACTAGTCTAAAGTCTTATGCAAAGTTTTGCAAATAACAGATTTAGCTACCCAAGGTGCGCTTTCTTTTATAAATATTATTAAATTAATTAAATATAAGAATTAAAGTAAACGATGAAATATTGAGAAATGGACAATAGTAAACTTTTCCGACATAAAAATTAAAGGAAACGATAAATTATTAAATTGAATATATTTAAGCTAAATGTAACTAAATGAAAGAAAACGATAAATTATTTAACAGGATATTATATCATTCAACCCCATGTAGTTAAAATAAAAACAAACGATGAAAAATTAAATTGAATATATTGAAGTTAAATGTAATTAAAATTGAAGCAGAGGATAAAAAAATTTAAAAGTGATCTGGAACGGCAAAATTGATCCAACTAAAACAATAGCTTCTTGGGTGGGTAGTAATAAATATTTTTTTCTAGTAAATATAATTAAAAAGTAGCTTTTAACCATATTTTTCAACAAATAAATGCATAAAATTGTCTGGGCTCATTGTCTTTAAAATCAATTATGCTAATGACTATTTTTTTTTTAAGAAATAGTATATTTACTCTTAATTTTGGGTTCTGTTATTCAAATAAAGGAAGATTATGTTAAAACAACTTTTCTTCGATGATTTTAAATTAAAAAAAACCTACTGTTCCCGTTTCCACAAAGCCAAAAGGGGTGTCGAATCACAAAAACACGCGTGGCAGCGAAAAGGAAATTAGCGCGGAACCTTTTCCCGTTTTGGAAATAAAGAAATCAATTCAGCCACAGTGACTTTTATGATGAAAGATATCCCTGTGACGGGAAAAATAGGTTGACCGACAGACGTTTTCACTAAAATCCACTTGCCTAATTGATGAACAATAAAATACCACCTTGATTTATATCGTGCAGTTGCTCCATACTTCATACACCCTTA
>BMAW01054186.1:0-10748 GCA_019974015.1 Nephila pilipes
CTGCACAAACTTACCTGCTTAAATTCTCGTACACATTACTCTTTGAAAGTATACACATCACAGTCGAAACATGTATAGTAATTTATTTTATTTATATTTGCAAATTTTATCAAATTATAGAATCATTTTCCACTTTAAAAAACTTATTGTCTAATAGGGTATTATAAGGATAATATTCTTCTATTCCCCTTTAATATAATATTTTAGAAGCATACAATTATCAAAAAAGGAAACTTTCCGATTTCGCAGCTAAATAATTTAAGAAAATAGATTTGCATTTTTCTTAGCATAGTTTCATTTTATTCAATCAAAAAATCACGAGCTATAAAAAAAAATGGAAGAGGTTTTAAATATATCCAACTACTTTCTACACTTGATATAAAATGTTCTTATCTTGTAAAAAACACTCAACACAATACAAAGTGGACACACACACACACACACACACACACACACACACACACACACACACACACACACACACACACACACACACACACACACACACATATATATATATATATATATATATATATATATATATATATAGCTGGTCATGGGTCAATCATCCTTCATCCTCCAAAGGCTGATAAATGAATGTCTATTTGCTTTGCATTTAACTAGTCTATCAATGCTTGTAGTGCAATTAGAGACAGGGTTTTCATTTCCCCCAAAATGACACTTTTTTATACATATTTCCCAAAGAGAGTTCTGAAGACGGAGCGACGTTTTTTCAACTAATGTGGTATGGAAACAGCTTCCGAAATATATATATATATATATATATATATATATATATATATCCTAAAACCAAGGAGAATGTGCTGAGATATTTTTCGGTACTTAGTTTCATACAATAAATTTAGTATTTGCATGCAATACTAAAAACTATTAAAAATAAGCATCGGTTTGTTTTAAGTGATTTGCATTTAACTCAGTTTGGGAGAGCTGTTCTAACAATCAACAATGTAACTTCTGGCACCTAACTTCTATGATGGACAACATTCCTAAGACATCCATTCGCAACTCTAATTTTCAAAGTCTTTCTTTCCAAATTTTTTGAATAGAATCAGTTCAATATATATATATGTGTGTGTGTGTGTGTTTGTGTTTGTGTGTGTAGTTTTCAATTATTTCCAAGTAATGATGCAGAAACCTCGGCTACATGGCGCTAAAGTACCATCCGTGAGTAGGTAGAAAGTGGATGCTAGATGTAGAGTGAGATTAAATAGCGAAGGAGCAGCAATAAAAGGCCTTTCAGGAAAGGCTATAAGCCTTTAATGCCTAATTATAGGTTTGGTATTCTTTAAAAGTAGAAATTAATTTCATTATATTTAATTATAAGAAAGACTGCACTCACGCAGTTTGGCAGGATATAGTGGATTTTAATTTTTTAATTGGAATTCTTGAGTTGAGGATTGAGTGAATTTTGTGGAAGTTCTATTCCAGGAGCCTTTGTGAAGTGCAATGGCTTTCCTTATGAGAGGAAAAAAAAAAGGGTACTTGCAAGAAATGGATACACTCAAGGAATAATCAAAAGTTTCGGATATGACTATCGTTCTTACTTGAAGGGGATGCAATTTTGGGAAATGAACAGGCAAATGTGGTCAGCAGCAGCGTGGCTGGCGGCGCGGCAGCCGATGCGCCGCGCCAGGCGGTAGCAGCAGAACAAAGCGCTGTACTTGCGGGCGGCGGTAGCCAGCGGCAATGCTGCAGCGCGGTTATGCAGCGATACGCTTTTAAAGAAGGCATGCGCGGTTGCCTTTGCCAAATGGGCCAGCGCGAAATTTGCTTTTGGTCATGGCGGTACCGCGTGCGCTGTACGCAGCTGCTGGCAGGCGGCCTGCTGCAAAAGGCAGCAGCATGCCTACGGTTTCAGTTCGTGAACCAGCAGCAGCTATAGCTGAAGATATTAAATCATAAATTGAAGGAAAATCCAAATAAAGAAAATAAGAAGCCTAATTTATAAGAGAACGAATGTAATTATTGAAGAGAAAAAAAAGAAGCTGAATCATCGGTAGTGATGCAACTTTACTTCAAGTAAATGAAAATCTCTAATGTATTGTGTCTCAGTTAGAAAAATTATAATGAAATCCGTACTCAAATGAAGAGAAATAAGAATGCATCGAATGGAATCTGAGAAGATGGGAAGAACTCAAACCATTAAAAGAAACATTAATCAAACAACTTTAGAGCAGAGAAAAAACAGAATAAATCTGAATTGAAGTAGGCAGGATTATGAAGAAGCCTTAAATAAAAAAGGACAAAAAAACATAAAGGAGAATTGATGTTGAACATGATATTAGGATCACATCTAAAAAAGAAAAGGAAAGTAATGGAACTTTAAAATGCCAAACCGGGGGGGGAAAGGAATTTGGGCTACTGAAACAGATAAAAAAAGAGACGCAAAGTGCAAGAAGATTTTATACCACAGCTGGAAAGGGGAAAGTATAAAGAAAAGTTTCATTCCAAAGACGACCCATTCTGGAGAATACGAAAACAGTTAGTAAAAGAAAAGACAGATTTTAAAATGGTGATCTCTACTCAATGAGAGAAGAGAAAACTAACAGAATGGAGAAAATCACTTCTTGACCCGAAGATAACGTGTATGGACACAGAGAGGTCGAATGTTCCCATCTTCATTACAAACGGTCAAAGAAGTATAACTCAGACAGCCGCGTTTTGTGACAAAAAGGAAAGAGAATATTCATACAACAGCATACCAATTCTCCTTCATTCTGAACCACAAAACTTCTCTTACAGCACAATTACGAAGCAAATTAATGGAAAGAAAATGAAAGATATGCTTGATGACCAATACACGAGCGAAAGGAAATTCAAGGCTGGAAAAAAGACTCTCTTGTTCATGTTGATGTCAAGAAGAATCCAGGGAGTTGAAAAGGACATTTATAGGTGTTTTCCCTTCAGGTAAAGATCGATCAATGATTTCCTCTCCTGGAACAGAAGGAAAGGTTCCAACAATTCTCGGTTTTATTCTAAGTCAGTTAAAGACATAATCGTGATATCGAGTTTGCGGAGTCGAAATTATGCATGAGGGTTGGACATTGAAGCAAATCACAGTTATGAAAGGAATTAAGGGCATTTTGACCCCTTTCTCCCCACGTAGGTAAGTCTTAGGAGCAGCGGTGAAAACTTTCTTTTTATTTGTTTCGTTAGCTGCGATATATATATATATATATATATATATTAAATAGAAAAAAATGAAAAAAGAACTCTGAATTATAGGATATAATTTTTATTATTGTATTATTTAGAACTTCTTTTGCTATACTTTGTGTCTGATTCATTATGGAAGTTTCAAAGTGCACAAGTCCTGCATTGTGAAATTTTTTATGGAACATCTGAATATATTTACAACCTGAGAATTTAAAGAATCTTAAATTTTGGTTAGTTGGAATACCATATGTTTATTTTCTTAAAAATTTTTTATACAATGCTCGTCTCCAACCTTTCAGTCATGAGTCTTCGAGCAGCCTAATACAATGAAGGACGATACATAAAGTTAGCAAAAACGAATTGAAGAAGTCAGCGGCAGCGAATTGCATTATCCTCCATATAGCGTCCTAGGCTTGCTTTATAGGATTGTGGTCTGGAGACCTGGCTGGCCCATCCGTCAGGCGAATATCCTCAATTTGCAGAAATTTGTCGATTAGATGAGTTCTATGTGAGCTCGCGTTGTCATCCATTAAAAGGAAACCATGACCAATTTTACCCCTGAAAGTGAGCCTAGGGTTCCAAGATCTCTTCTCTATACCTCACAGCAGCCATAGTGCCTCTTTCAAAGACAAAGAGGCGAATGTGGCCATCCAACACGATGCCTGTCCATACCATAAAGCCTCCGCTGCCGTGATGGTTGATTTCTCGGACATTAGAGGGCATGTAGAGAGTCCCTGGTTCTCTCCGTATGAAAGTACGGGGTAAATCACTGGTTAGGCTGAACCAGACTCATCAGTAAAGAGACCGATCCCCCATTAATTCATGCTCCAATCTGTATGTTATTTGTATCATTTTAAGCGGATTCTTCCATTCGTAGAACTAAGTGGGACGCAAACAACAAGTCTTCTTGCAAATAGCCCTTTCTCATGAAGTTTCTTGGAAACAGTCACCCTTGAAACTCGGGTTTCCGTGGCCGCATACAACTCATAAGAGTCCAGAGAAGCTGTAGCATCCCTGTTACTCCTCTCTATAATGGACAAATGGTAATCTTCTCTAGCCATCAAGGCTCTTTGATGACCTTGCCCAGGCTTTATCTCAACGGATCCAATATCCTGAAACTGTTTCCATAAGTTGGGCACGACGCTGGGTGTTAAATCGAATTCTCAGCAAATTTGGATTTGAGACAGGCCTTCATCTAGCCTACCCATAATTTATCACCTTATTCCATATCTAAACATTGGTTACTTAGTTTTGCTGTTTGAATTTTAATTTAAGTGATTTCAGCGAAAAAAAACAGCAAGAAATTCGGCGAAATGTGCAACCGAAATATGGAAATATCGAAATACGTTCGGCGAAATATGGATTAGTTTATAAATCCTGCGCTTATAAATCCTGTTTATCGACTAGTTCCACCCACACGCTCGTATACGCTTGCGTATTTGACGTACAAAATTTGCATCTTAGTATGGAAACAGTATTTTTACATTTCGGTCAATTCTTTTCATGAAATTCGACAAAATATGTAAATTCTCTTAATTTTGAATACGACTGTGTTATATAATTTGAAAATAAATGATGAAAAAGCTTTTATATATAAGAATTTTAAGGCTTATTTAAACACATTAAGTCTTACAACTCTACTGGTCATTAAAAATGGTATGCCACAAAGGAAACGAAATAGCAGAAATGCACTGTAAAAAAGCTGCATAATGCGAAGAAGACATGGTTAACTGTACTGGTTATTTAAGAATTTAATAATTAGAGATGTAGTCTCTACCAGCAAGAATAGCTGTAATCTGGAGGAGTATCGACTTCAGCCTCATTTATGTGACATATATAATTACATCATTCCTGAGGCTATTAGTGATTGGCGAGTGTTGGCTAGTCTCTCGGAAATACTTAGCTTGTTGTTCTCAAAGGATAGAAATTGAGTTGGAAAATGTATTAATAAGGTCAACAATTGAAAATCATATGTGTTGGAAAAGGTTACGGAAGCATGTGGAACATACTGTTATTCATTGTGTTATCAATAAGATGGATGCCTCGAAAATAAAGAACAACCTTGGACCTTAAAACATGAGAAATGTAATTATGACTTTTAAAAATTACCAATTATATGAACTAGAAGAGACCGGAATAGGGAGCCAATATATCCCATATGGACACTCTAAGTACTGTGTTCATATATCAATGCAAATGGAACGTAGACACCTATTTTTTCTTCGACGCATCTACATGATGTTATGTCTATCATGATGCTGTACGAGAATAGGAATTAATCAGAAAAACGACGTGAAAAGCTAATGTGCGTGTGATTGTAAGGAAAAATAAAATCGTTGCAGCACCAGTCTATACTGCATTGTTAAGCGACAGGAATATGTTCCTGTGCAAACAATCCAAGCTTCAACAGACGTCGTACTATTATAAAAGAGGAAACACGTCGTCTTGCAGGCGTATCAAATTTCTGACTCAGGGGATGAGACGTGGCTGTATGATCGTGAAAGGCCCTCTGGACAACATGTTTATAATGTGAGTCATTAGTGACAGGAATCCCTAAGATGATGTATGGTTTCTGCATGACATTCTTAGACCCGCCTACCCTATAATAGTATGGTAGGCATGGGATTACTCGAGAAATAATATCGTAAAATGAATAAAACTCACACTAGTTAAGTCACTATCTTAGTACAACAGAAATCTGACAAATATTGGAAGAAATTCCTTCTCTTACACGAGACATAATACAGTACAACAAGCAAAAAATATTTTCGAATTATATTTCGGAATCAGAGATTACCTGTACAGTCTTTACTTTTTTACAAAGTGCAGATTGTATTACTCCTGACTCAGTCGTACAAACGTATTGAAATGCTAATAATTTCAATATTTCAGCTCATTGCATCTCTCATGTACATTTCACGTTTACTGCGTTGACGTCCTTATAGTACAACAATTTTTGATGACCAGGAGTGTATTTTTTTTCTATAAGTTAAGAATTGTTCTGGACAAAACGACTAGAATAGTTTTCTGTTAGTGAGTTAATAATGTAATTATATACATATAATCCTTCTGAGTTCCTTATAAAAGAGTAATAATTTTAATGATTATACCTTTACAGAAGCGATAAAACAACGATTCATCTTCTCGCATCTTGGGTGTCAAATCGTCAATAGTTCGCCTCTTTAACTGAAAAAATAAGATTACAAATGAATACTCTTTGCATGTGTTTTGCATGCAGAAATATTCTCTTATATGTTTAGCCCACTTCGAATTTCTTATCTTCAGATATTTTCTTAATTTAAGTTTGTTTAAATTAATTGTGAGTGGGAATTTAATTACTCTTGATACGAGTAACATATTGATTTTTTTTACAATCATGTTAAATGTAGTTTATTTAACAAAACTATTTTTATTGTATCTTATGACTGAATGTTTTTCTTAATTTTTATTAGAACATCAAATCCGTACATAAAGCTACAATTATGCTTCTGGTGGTTTGAACATTTTATGTAGACATTTCTGGCGAAAGCAAGATAAAGAGCAGCGCATATGTATACATTAAGAATTAAAATGATTAAATGTGCTTTCTTCTCTGTACAAAGTAGTGTTTTTATATGAATAGTAAGCTGTTGTGAAAAGTATTGTGTGTGTTTTCTCATTACTGATGGAAAAAGACTCTTCTTTTACATCACTAATTATTTTTGTTCTCATTCTATTCAAAATAGTTATTCCTTAACATTTCTTTTAATTATATAATTATATTCATTAATATCATTAGCTAATTTTTTGTCAAAATGGACTTACTCCACTTTCAAAGAAAACAGCTCACATAATCAATAATAGCACTAAAGTCATATTAGGGTATTGTTTAAAATATTATAATCAAGTTAAGCGATGAAAAATAAATCTGTAGATTTGAATTAGGATTGAAGATACAAGCAATAATATTTAAGTGTATAGGTTGTGCTACAGAATCGATATAATTGATAAAATAGAACGAAAAAGAATAGAAATTTTTTACCTCTTCCATTACTTTTTTCTCATCCTCCGTAACATTCTCTAATGACGGCATTTTGTGAGAAAGTGCCGTTTTTGATTAAGTAAGGAATTTCTGCAGAAAGAGAAGACAATTGTAAAATAAAAATTTGAGTAAAAATGAAGTAAAATTCTATTAACTAAATATATAATTTAAATCTTATTCTTCTTACAGAAGAGACACTAAATCCACACTGGTGCTCAATATTTAGAGAATTTGTATATTTAGTATAATTTCCCGGTAAATACTGAATAAAAGGTAAAACGAATACTTACAAAGGTGGAAAGGTTTACTGACGATTAGGCAGTCACATACGTTAGTATAGACTGGAAATGTCTTTTTAGTTCTCGTGTCAGTTTCCAAGTTACTTATGTTCTCTCACATCGGTAAAATTAGTGGTGTTTATGAACATTTGGGTAACGGAAAGAGGGTCAAATCGTCGGGACACTAGAGGTAAGGCAATCTCAAGTGCATACACATTACTAGAGATTTAAATGAACGCCTAACGTTGTGTTAAACTTATGGCAATTACTTAGTATGACCCTATCAGCAGATAGAGGGTATAGGAACATTTTCCAAGAATCACGATGATGAGCAGTGATCGCTGTATGCCATAAGATTATTTCCTGTTAACTTCTCTACTTAGGACAGTCTTTTTAGCGTGGTATTGAAAACAGTACAACATTTTTCATATTCAACCTAGCTACATATTGTTGATAAACTTTTATCCCGAGAGTACCATGGATAAAATTAATGCTACGTATGAAGGTATGAAGGATGGAGAGAAGGGAATAGGCTGCACAAATTTGATGGTTTGGGTAAGCTCCACATTAGACTTGCGCACAAAAGTCCACGTCCAACGTCAAAAGCTGTGTGCTAATATTCCGTTCTCAAAACTAATGAATGAAAAGTAAAACTAATACTCACATACAAAGATTATAATTTTTACTTACGATTACGCAATCGTACACATTTGTATAGACTGTGCATTTTGAAGGAAAGGTTTTGTTAGATCTTATGCCAATTTCCACGTTCCTTATGTTTACTCATCTCCGTGACATTAATGATGTTCATCAACATTTAGTTAACCGAAAGTGGTGGTGAATCGTCGAGGCAGTTTAAGAACGGCAATCCCATCTGCAGATTACTAGAGATTTTAATGCCACGCCATTACTATGCACCACTTATGGAAATTGACAAGTATAACGTGTATCAGTCGCAGCTACACGACGGTGACATCAAGGTTCGAACCCACGAGTCAGCGAAAACCGCTAGCAGCGAGTCCGTAAGAGAAGGAGGAAATAGAAAAACGGAAAATCTTTCGAGAGACACAATTGCGAATGGAGATCGATGTATATCAACGACTTATTTCTTATTCACTTCTCATCAGAACAGTCTATTTAACATTATGTAGAAAACATCGAAATCATAGAAGCAGTGGGGAAAAGTTTTATTTGCTTGAGTCCATATTAAATCTAAACATATATTTTAGTTAAACTTTCATCCAGATGGAACTAGAGGCTCTTTTCATGCTACGTATGAATATATTGAGCATGGAGAGAAGGAGATAGGCTGCAGAAATTAGATGGTTTAAATAGGCATCATATTGGACAGGCACACAAGCTTGCATGTCTAATATTAAATATTATTTGTGACTGATATGAGATATAGGAATAAAGTCTTGCAGCAATATGTCTACCTTTTTAGAAGTATAGTTTATCTTGCTTTCAGTTTTATGTATGGCAACACTTGTCGACTCAGGGCTCATTTAGAGGTAAATTTCTCGAAAGTGAGGATATTCTCCGCGCATGTTTTGAGAACTTAGATAGGGGATTGATAATAGAATAAATTCTTAACTCCCTTTTCTTAAACATATCTTATCCTTTCAATCCTACTTTTGATGATTTTGACTTTACTAAGAATATATCTCCTGAACAGATAAACATCGTCTTAAGGAACCTTAAGTGTGGTAAGTTTCTGCTCTGATCTTGACATCACTGCTTACTCAACGTGGAAATTAATGCTATTATAAATTATCCTAAGGAAATTAATTACTCAACATAACATTATTCTAATAACTCTCTTATTTCCCTAATTATCTTAAAAAAATGCCAAAAGACACTCTTGATAATACCGAGCATGTATCCTTCGTCTACAAAATCATATTTATTAATCTGTTTATTATCTACATTAGCAAAATTATAGAATGCGTTTCTAATAAGTGATTTCTATTTTGGCTTATTAATAGCTTTAATTTAAAATTAATTGTATTAAATTTAAATCAGTTTGAATACAGGGAAGATACAGATTACACACTGGTGTCATTAATAACTTAAAAATTAACACTAAAAATATAAAACCTCTTAACAATCTACTTTAGCCCTTAAAGATAATAAAAATGCATTTGATAACATCAATTGGTTGATACTTTATCAAATTTTTATAGTAACAATATAACGATTAAATTGCAAAAATTTACAAGCATAAAAAATAAACACCAACTTTTAGTCATTATAATTTAAATATTATGAACTCTAGTTTTCAAGGCTGTCCTTATGATCTGCTGCTTCCTCTTACACTGAAAAACATTTATTTTAATCAGATAAGTTTAAATTCAGGAAAATTTACTATTCAGGCTTTTGCTGACGAATTTGTTCCTTCAACAAAAATAACCTGTTGAATACCGGAAAATAACATAAATGAAATAAGTAATCAGAAACACAATAAATTAACTAACTTAAAACTAGAAATATCCTTTGTAAAACCCATTCAGTTATCTTCAAATACTTTATATGTAACACATGAGGCGCTGGTAGTTGTTTTGTCCTTAACAGAAATTCAATTTTCAAAATTAACAATGCATAATTAAAATAGTTTAAAATACCAAATATTTGAGTGTATTAATAGAACTTAGTTATGCTTGTCCTTAACTGCTAACTATCTAAAAAAGGGAGAAAACATAAAAATATATCTATCGATTTCAGTGCCACTTGTCCTTTTAAATCTCACCCTAATAATATTATGTTTTAAATTCTAATTACCTTCAACCATGGAACCAATAATAACTTCAGGTGGGGGGATATGGAGTGTGTCGCCTATTTTCTAATTATATATTGCAACAAAATTACATTTAATTCAATGTATATATTTCCTCCAGATCCCAAAAGCTTTTGAGACTTTTCATACATATGGTTTACATGTTACTGTTGGTATATCATCAATACCTTGACGACAAACAATAATATCTAATCTGCTTTACACACAGTTTTGTTTTGTTTTTAATTTGGAAAGGAGAGAAATAGGTGATAATCGGAAAGCTCTAGGTCTGGGGAGTATAGTAGATGCGATAGAATTTCCCAGCTTAGTTCTGCGTTTTTCTGATGAGTTACCAAAATATCATTATAATCAGGCATTATCATGATGGGGGATGAGAAATGCTTCCTATTAAACATCACTAGTCTGTTTTTTTTAGTGCTGCGTTTCAACCATCTATTTTCAAAAAGCATGTCTCTAAATTGAGATTTTTGTTTGTTCG
>BMAW01054189.1:7615-29730 GCA_019974015.1 Nephila pilipes
TTTTTTGTTGCGAGTAAATAGCGATAAACAGCTTTCTGAATCATCGACTCGTTGCTGTTTTTGTTCCATCGAAAGCAATCGCGGCACCCACTTGGAAAAAACCTTTTTCACTTCACTTCAAAAAACCTTTTTCCTGGTCCGATCGACTTAAAATTTTGACACGTTTCAAGCAAAGGTTAGTACTCTAGAAAGACCTGGTTACTGGTTTACTACGAGCGCCATCTCTGGGTTAGTCTCGGGAGTTATTGATCGATGTGTTATATATATATTGTTTCTATTCTGTGTGAAAGCGAGTGTAAATGATGGTGGAGTTTCAAAGCGCAATAGCCAAATACAAAAATGCGAGTCAAACAAGGTGTAACTGTGATCTGGACGTTTGAAAAAATGGGGGACAAGATAAGAGTTTGGTTGACCAGAACAAAAAAAAAGAGTCAAAAATTGAGAAGAATCGCAAAGGTAACCCGGGGGCACATCACCCGTGTTTACTACAAATAGTAAACCCCATGGGAAAGAAAATGATCTTTAGGGAGCCTCGGAGTCATGATTCCCGTACCTACATAAAGAAGGTAAGCCCTTGAGAGCTGGCTCTATGCAGGCGAACTGAGAGCGTTTTTCTTTCGAAGTGACATTTAATGTGCAGTTAACTCATTTCACAATAGATGGCAGCCTTCTCCCTGCAAGAAGGAGAAAAATTACTGTAGTCTACTATAAATGCGCTCCAAAGGAATGAATATTTCGAACAGGTATTGTCGGATTTTTTTTTTCCCTCACTGTCATTTTTCGCAAATTTTATAGACCTTTTTTTGTCTGATTCAGATATTGACGAAGAATACAATTTATTCTTTTCAGGCTCAGTTACCGACATTTCTATTGAAGATTATGAATATACGTATAGCGATTACAACCAGATTATGTCGTTTTGTGCGTTATCGCACAAATGATGACTTAGGAAAGAAGGTAAGACGTAAAGTAAGAGTTTATTGTAAAGATCATGATATAGGCTTATTTGCAGTGTCATGTTGAGGTACATATCATACTGTAAAAGATTTGTGAAAAATCTGTATATACAAACTCGTACAGTTGTATTAAGTTTGGCGCATTAGCTTATCAAATTTAGCTTCAAAATTACAATGCCGTTTAATTTGTTTTGTTATGACTGAAATAGTTTGAGTAAAACCTAAACATAATCAATTATTTTTACCATGTATGTAATCCTTTATTTATTCCCAATCAATAAGTAACTACTTCCTTTAAAATTTTGTTTTATGAAATAATAACTTTCTAACCTTATAATTGATATAATGCACAAAATTCTAAGATGGAATTTTTTCCTCCATAATTTGTGCATTTTTCTAAATTATATGTAACAATTAAAAGTTTAAAAGCTGTTAATACCTTCTCGTATTTAACAGACATTTTGATCACTTAAAAAGTTTTCTTTCGAATTATGTGATTTGTTTTTGGTAACTTTTATTCCATATAAATGTTTTTTTTTTAAAAAAAATCATTTATGACTGGGTAATTTACTGGGTACTGCTAATTTTTTTTATTTACTTCAGTTTTATGCTTTCACATTACTGTTAAGCTATTTTCGTCTGTTGCAATTAATTTCTGTGTAGGAATGAAGTATACATGAATTTTGATTATGTTTATTTCATTATTGTTATAAAAAACTCCAAAAGTCTTCTAAAAAAATCCTTTCAATTCAGGAATTATTATTAAGTATGATATAGTATGTCCACGATCTCATTTTTGACCTTTTAGGAGCACGAACTGGTTTGAACTCTGTTTTAATAGCATGCACAAAACTAACAAGGCAAAGAAACTTCAACTTTGCTCCACAGACTGAAACGAATTCCGCTTAGGATCCTCCCTAGAACTGGAACAGGGAGGATTCGGAGAAAAAGATAAATGAGACTCCATTTAATTCTAGATATCAAATTTGAAGGCAAAAGGAACACTCTCTTCTCCCTCTCCTGCTTTAAAGGCTTTTTTCCTTCTCTACAGCCATTTTTTAAATGAAACAAAATATCGCACAGCTAGGAATAAAAATTTTGTAACAAAATGACCACTTTTATAAACAAAAAATCATCTAAAAATTTTCTTTAAGGAAAATATTATTATGAAATAACTCATCTTTTGTTGTAACATAAAAATCATTGCCTTTAAATGACGGGATATAAGAGCTACTGTAACATTTACTGTTTAATAAACTTCAAGCTATCATGACAAAAAAAAAATTACATTTCAACTACATATTAATTTATTGCATGATCTATGAGATTTCATCAAAAAAAAGTACAATTATTTGTTCATGCATTAATTATTTGACTTAATATAATTTAATAGCATATTTGTAAGAAATTCAAAGTTGAATTGCAATGTGATTGTTTAGAAACATCGCTCTGAGAGGCAACACAAAGGATAGCGGCAACGGAACGCGTTATTTTGATTATCGGTTAACTGACGAGGATAACACACTGAACTTGCACCTTCCTCTCCAAACTTCCACACCAACGGGAGAATTATGGACCTCGGCCAGATTTAGCGTGCATCAACCCCCTACACTGAACGGTGGGTCTTTAGTGGCATCAGGGCTCAAATCCTCGAAAACAACGGTGGTCGTAAATCCGTTACCATGACCACTAGGCTACTTCGGCCATTCAAAATCGAAATCACTTTGATGTATAATTGATCGATAGTAGTTAAACAAGTTCATACATTTATGCGATGAGTCTAAACTAACTAAACACCGAGGTTCAAAATTATGAGGTCCGCCCCCAATTGCTCTCGTGTTGCTTGTAGTGCGAAGTTAATAAAACCAAACCAAACGAAGCTAAACTAACTAAACTCAAAACGCGATCGGACTAAGGCTTCAAAAAAATTCGAACTTATCTACATTACTTACAAAGGAAAAATGGCGATATTTCAGAAATATCCATTAATTTCATTCATTTAATTCCTTCTTTGACCTCAAATTTTACACTTAATTCAACAATACTTTCGAAGAGAATTAAATGTGTGTAGAAACTATTAAAAACTGTGGAATTTTTTATAAAAAAATATCATTTATCAATATTTAATTAGCTGGAGTACGAGAAATCGAGTATAACGAAAAACATTGATGTATACTCTAATTAAAATTAATAAAACGGGATAACTTTTTGAGCAAATCGTTATTTATTTCTCAGATAACAGAGAAAATATATTTTCAATTAATTTTAATGCATTTTTTTAAAAACTATCAATATTATTTTGAAATTTGTTATTTGTTTTTTAGGAATCTTATTTGTGTAGTAAGTTATATTTCAATGTTTGCAAAAGAACAATTTTTCTCATGCGAAAATTTGAAAGAAATAATTTTTTTTCCCCATATAATCATAGTTTTATAATTTAACACATTCTCTCCTTGCTATTATTTCAGATGAGCTGAGAGGGAGAGAGAGAATAATAAATATATATTCAGAAACTCTCTTTCTTTGTCCTCCAAGAAAAAATTAAAATTAAAAAAAAAAATCTTCATTTACATTATCTATTCAATAAATTTAAAATTTAATAGTGTTTTCATTTTATTTTTTATCCTTTGTATGGATTTCTTTTTACTTACATTTGTTTTTATTTTTATCAATTTGCTAATAGTTTGGATAATAATGTAATCTTCATACATTCTAATAGTTTATGAACTTCATAATAATAATTTAATCTTCATGAAAGGAAAAATAATTTTTCTTTTTTCTTAGATAAAGTCTTATTGCGATATAACATAAAAAAATGCCTATTTTCGTATATTAAGTAACGTACAATTATTTTTAAAAACTTAACATGAAATCTTCAAATATTTAACAGGATACTATATGCATTCATAACATTTTTGAAATTATTTTAATTGTGTGAGTGTGTGAACATATCAAATCTTCAACCTACTCTGACGTTTTTACTGTTCTTTTATTACAATCATATAAAGAAACATTTGAAATTACAGCTTCCATAGTTGCATTTAACTCTAAATATGTTTTCTTACAATTATTGCATGATCTAAAAAGTTAAGGAACGAATCATGCTTTCTTCATCAGGAAGATTTTGATTAATAAAATTAGACATTATCCCATGCTGATGGTGTTACGTATTTTCTTTGTTATTTATATCTATAGGCATCTTTAAGTCTAATTAAATAGTCAATAAGTTCACAAAACTCCAATTGAAGATACTTACGAAGACAATATACTTTATTATCTATCAAAGGATATGCAAAAAAGAAAATCACTCTCTCTCTCTCTCGAATCCCTCTTAAACTTAATTTATGTTAAAATAATAATGTCTTAGTTTACTAAATCACTTATTCCAATTCAAGCACTTCTCGATCATAGCAGATTCGACTCTTATTAGTTATTCTGGTCAAGAATCACTTGCAACTACTTTCACTATAAACGATTAATTGCGATTATTCACTCCGATCTACAGCATATATCAGCTTGTCGTTATCCTCTATTTCCCTTCTCTTTCCTTTCCATTCTATTTCACTAAAATATCACTATCTTAAATCCAATTAACTATATTTATTATCTTCGTCTAATTTACCCGATCACGTTCCATAAAAATCGATCCATAATTTACCCGATTACGTTTAGTTAATTTTCAAATACCATGTTTCATATAGAAAAATATTAAAAACAGCATATATTTCAAAATCTACAAGGGTTTTAATTCACACAATAGTCTTAAAAAATATGAAAATGAACTTAATGTATGAGATTAAATAAGTTCATTAGTTGACGTAATGACGCCATATAAATCTTCCCACTATCCTTAATTTCGTTCATTTTTTTCATTAATGATGTGGAACTGATATGATTGTTTATTGCAAGCAAGACAAGGGCTATTGGCGATGAACCTCGTAATTTTGAACTTCGGTCTAATGACAAGGACGATACCTTAACTGGCCTTCAATTCTCTTAACTTTCACACCCTTCCAACGAGAGAACATTGAGCCTCGACAGTTTTTACGTGCATCAGACCCGTTATGCGTTAGGTCTTTTATACCTACGATTCAAACCTACGATTTGGCTGAAGCAATGCCAGCCATGAGACCGTGAACATTACCCACCCGACAACAGTAGCTGCGGTGAAATGTTCAAATTAGATTGTCGAGGAGATTGGGGTATCAACAGAGGTATCATTCTCGTTTCTTAATAGTTGTTAAAAATTTTCAGGTCTGTTCTCATTAGCCCTTATGTTGCTTTTAAGTGATTGGTTGTTCGTTTTTATGGAATCCTCGACAATCTAATTTGAACATCTCACAGCAGCTACGGTTGTCTGGTGGGCAATGTTCACGTTCTCATGGCTGGCATTGCTTCAGCCAAATCGTAGGTTTGAATCGTAGGTATAAAAGACCTAACGCATAACGGGTCTGATGCACGTAAAAACTGTCGAGGCTCAATGTTTTCTCGTTGGAAGGGCGTGAAAGTTAAGAGAATTGAATGCCAGTTAAGGTATCGTCCTTGTCATCAGACCGAAGTTCAAAATTACGAGGATCATCGCCAATAGCCCTTGTCTTGCTTGCAATAAGCAATCATATCTGTTCCATATCATTAATGAAAAAAATATACGAAATTAAGGATAGTGGGAAGATTTATATGGCGTCATTACGTCAACTAATGAACTTATTTTTATATCATACATTAAGTTCATTTTCATGTTTTTAAGACTATTGTGTGAATTAAAACCCTTGTAGATTTTGAAACATATGCTGTTATTAATATTTTTCTATATGAAACATGGTATTTGAAAATTAACTTCTAAAAATTATATTTATAAGTTTATTGTTAGTGACAAGATTTTATACATCTTATCAATCAATTCCACGTTATTCATCCGTCCGAATCTTCAAAAAATTATCATATTACAAAAGTAAAGATCGCTTATATTTAAAGTGTCATTTTTTGACGAAAGTATTTATTTATTATTGAGATTGAAGACAAAAAATAATGCCATCACTGCATTGATCAATTATTAATCAATGCGGAAGAATATCAATTGATTGATGATTGACTCCACACTCAGAAGCAGCACGAGTGCTTTTGGCGACATATCTCGCAGTTTTGAATTTTGGCAAGGATGACACCCGAACTGACACCCAATTCTCCAAACTTCCACACCATCCCAACGTTAGGACTTTGCTCCTCGACAGATCTAACGTGCATTAACGTATTTACATGATGTGTCCTTGGTGGAATTAGGGATGAGTCAGTGAATGTGAAGGTTATTGGAACAAGAGCAAGATGCCGGCTATGCTGCGCCAAACAAGATTTAACTCTGATCTAGACGTGAAAAAATTGAAAAAGAGACAAAAATTGGTTGACGAGAAGGCGGGTCGAAAATAGAGAAGAATCACTAGGGTAACCCGGGGGTCTGTCACTCATGTTTACCAAAGACAGTAAACCCCATAGGAAAGAAAAAGATCTCTAGGGTGCCACGAGGTATGGAATTAGGGGTCGAACATTTAAAGTATCGCCAAGAGCTCGCGACCGTGACCTCTAGACTATAACAGCAGCGTAACATTTAAAAATAAGAAGAATTTAAATATTTATGTCAGTGGCAAGTAACACAGTTTTTGTGTTAAATAAAATAAAATTTTAACAGAAAAAAATAAACAAATAAGTATGTTGATTGTTTGGAGCTAAATAAAAAGTTTAGTAAAAAATTTGAGAACAGCGAATATTTTATATTTTAACAAAGCAACATTTCTGTTTTATATTGCTATTTTGGAGTCTTGTTAATTATGTCTAACTTTCTATTAGGCAAAATTTTTCAGAAGAATAAGTTGTTATGAAATTATTGTGAAAATGAGACAAAAGAAACATTTATGCATATCTGAAACAATCGAAGCCCTATTGTGAATTATGAAGCATAGATATAAATATTAATACCTCTAATTGGTTTTTTCATTCAATTCAGTGATGTCGTATTCGTTTCCAGAATATAATTATTTTTGTATAAGTTATGTAAAAGAGAAAATTTACCACAACCAAAAAGAAAAAAAAAGAGCTTTCCTTGCAATTAATATACAAGATAGCTAAACGTTGTCTATACAAATTATCATAACATATTTTGCACTTAATTACCTCTCTAATGGTCATATCTATAATATGACTACTGAGCTCATTAGCTCATATCTTTAGCTTCTTGATAATAAAAGGGATGAAAAAAGGGATAATTTCCATAAGAGTTTCTACAATTTTATGCACTACATTAGGTGTTACTCTTTAATTAATCATCAATTGGATACCATTTATTTCTGTATTCTAGTAGAACCCCCCTCCCAAAAAAAATTATACTACATATTTTTGTATCAAAATAAATAATTTACTTTTATATACTAAATTAAAGCAACAAATTAAATAAATTCTTTTACGGCTAACATAATTGCAAATAATTAAGCTTACACCGATAAAAGGTGTCAAGGAATTTATTTCTCATGGTATCCAATTTTAATTTTGTATAATAAATTATTATCAATTATCAAGTATACATTGATAAAATTAATGGTTTTTTTACATATTTTTCGGTTAATTTCAAAATAATTAACTTTCAGTATCGAAACATAATTGAATATATTCTCAACTACATTGAAACTGTATTGATTACTGATGATTAACGTCATACTTAGAAGCAACATGAAGACTATTTGCAGCTTACAACGTAATTTTGAACCGTGGTCAAATGATGAGGATGACACCAGAGCTGGCCTCCCACTTTCCTAACCAAACTAACCCGACAGATTTAACGTACATTATCCTCGTTACATGACGAGTATTTAGTGGATCGGGACTCGAATTTACGGCTCGACTTAAACATCGCCAGCCAAGAGCCCATGACCAAGACACTACTTTGCTAACACGGCCAATAATTGTTCAATTTCGAAACTGCTGCTAAATAGTTCATTGTTATATAATCATGTATATTTACATCAATTGTAACATGCAATTGTAATCCCAATTATTATACAAATGGTTGTTTGTATCATTACAGAGAAGTCATGCAAATGTGAGATGTAAATAGTAAGTAAAAAATGTTTTAAACAAATTTAAAAAAAAATGCATTTGAAATAAATTTTTAGTACAATAAAAAAGGTTACTAATTCCTACTATCTGCGTTTTTTTTTTTAAAGGCCTGTTAATAAAACTAAAACAGTTCTTTCCAGAGATGTCATTCATTTGTAACATAAGAAGACAGTGGTTATAATGTCTAACTAAGTAATGTCTTTTTCTTAAAGCAATGTATTTTGTCTAACATCTGTTTCTTTAGGTATAACATAAAACTTTCTTCAACTTTTTCTCCTCTATAGAATTTGAATGAAGCCCTTGATTATGACATTGATAACATATATTTAGGTAAATGTTTTCAATCTCGTATTTTACATGTTTAGGAAATTATTGGACTGCTTGTGGTTAAGAATTACTGAATATATTCATTGTAAGCTTACAAAAAATAGAAAAGATTTATATAAGACTGGACTTTTGTACAGTAATTCCCTGCTATTTTATACAGTTTCTTATCATTTGCAAAAAAGAAAATATAATTCTGCGAAAAGTGGAAGCTAGTGGCTATGTTGTTCTCTGAAATATTGTAATTTCCTAAAAATAAGTTCAAAGATTATGTTCGTTCCTAGAAAACAAATTTCTCAAAAGGTTCTTCTGCAAATATTAGAGTTTCAATTTAAAATTCTGTTTCGAAAAAAAAGTCATTCGTTATTTTTAATCAATATTCTTTTAGCATTGTATTTGTAATGGCATAGCTTAAAAATCTTAAAGGAAAAAAAAATTGCAGACAAGAATATTTTTAAGAATCAATATTTATTCATTTTGTTAAGAAACTGTATGAAACAATAAAAAAAAAGGAAAGAAATGGTTTTCCTTCACCTGTGCATCATTATTATTTCTTCAAGTTTTCATACAACTATAAAAAAATAATTAGAAATTTAACCTTAAAAAATAGTTCCTCCTTTGACCTATAAGACTATGCCCAGCTTAAAGTTTCCAATGGTTTAACAAAGAGTGCAAGAGCGAGACATTACGACAACAAAGCTTTAGGGAGAAGAAAAGATGAGAGTATAAAAAAAATGATGTTTGCATCGGAAAAGAGAGCTCCACAGAAGTAATGAAGAATTTAATGAACTATTATCTGGCAGCAAATAAAAAAAAGAAGGAAAACAGAGAAATAACGCTCGGGGACAAGCTTGAGGCGAAGCAAGGAAAGAATTCTAGTTGATACTGTTCTTCGCGACAATCGAACTATTTGCATTCACCATGAAAAAGAAAAATATATAAATTCGTAGATGGCGCTGAGCCTTAAATCATCACGGGTGTAATTATCATTCCGAATTTTAAAGCTTAACGCAAGTGAATTTAAACTAAATCATCAGACATAAAAGATCATCAGAAATTGATGTTCTAAGTAGAAGAAATATAATTTTTACGAGAAGTATATATTATAGCTTCATTATTTTGGAAATATACAACAGGATGATTCACTTTCAAAATATTAAGAATATGAAGTATCAAGACAGTGACATATCTTTTAAAATAATTTTCGTGAAATCTATGAAAATTATGTGTTTAGTTTTTCATTTTTTTAAGGTTCGTCTATACTTTTTAAGACATATTTTTCGTAACATGTATTTCGAATTAGATATCGTACAACGAAAAATATGATTCAATTTTATTTTTTAAGAATTTCTATTTTTTAAAAGGTTTATGTAGCAGATTTTCATAAGAAATAATTATGAATTTTGCAAAGCAGGTATGCCACGTCAGCTTGCATCCAGGCTAGAGGTGGGTCAACACCCTATTGAGCTCGTTACTTTATAACTATATAACTCTGAAATATATCATTCAATTTTTCTGAAATTTTAATCATTTTTTTATTCTGTACATAATTTTCCTATCCGCCAATTTTTGTCTCCATTAAATCATTCCTTCTTGATTAGTCGCTTTTTTTTTTTTTTTAATAGAGTGTTCTTTCTTTTTGGTCTGAACAAAAAAAAAAAGAGAAATTAAAATTCTTAGGGATTTTATTTTTAAAGTTAATAAAATTTACAGTACTTGCCTACATATAGTTAAGAACATTTGTAATTATTTAGTACGTTAATATAAAATTAATCAATTTTATTATGATGATTATGAAATGGAACATTGTAGAATTAGATTAATAAATAAATCCTATAATAACATAATTTTAACAATATTCTTAATAAGCACAAAAATTTAAATCCTGTTAGTAATATTCGTATTAAAAAAGCTTTTAAATTTAATAAAAATGTGGGACTTACAATTTATAACTGTAAAAATTATAGAAAAATACAGAACAAGTATGTTTGTAATTTAATGATGGTAAAGAACAGACATGAAGAGTATTAACACGTGATTACAGGTAATCTAAATATTGTTAGAGATAAAAATCTTAGAGAAATTATATGAATAAGAGGGTTTTGGTTTCAAAATCACATATTCTAATAATAATTATTATATTAAAAGAGCAATTAATGAAGGTACTGATATTTTTTAACTAAGTTGGCTATTAAATGTAATTTGCTAATGAGGTATTTAAAGGATATAAATTCTATATTATGGAGGAATTTAAATATTTGAATTGTATGGTTATAGATCGCATTAAGACGTTAGATCTAAAAGATTCTTAAAAAATACAAGAGTAATTCATTGTTTGTTATATTGATAAGTTTGCATGTAATTATGCTATTATTTGAAAAAAACTTTATCCTAATACGAAGAATAAACATGTGATTAATAGTTATGCTTTTATTAAAATTAGTAATAGAGATAGAAAAAAAACTAATAGGATTAAAGCTTTATACAATAAATTAGATTATACAATGAATATAGTTAAACTTCATCATGTATTTTTAACTCCTAAATTTCATTTCTAATTAATTTTTGTTATTTATTTTTATTTATAATGATTGCTTATTTTTATTTTATGTATATGTTATTTTATTTTTATTTTTAATTAATGAATTAATTATTATTATTATTTATATATTTTAGTTTTAATTTATTTATTTATTTATTTTTCAAAATTTTAAATTTTTATTTACTTTTGTGCTTATATTTTTTTTAATTATTAATTACATATTTTTTTATTTTTATTTTTTAATTATTAATTTTATATTTTAATATATTTATTTACTTATTATTTGTTAATTTTAATTTTACTAATTAATTACTCTTATCTAAATATTTCCTTTAGGTTTAGAGATTTCTTTTTTTAAATTTATGGGTTTTTTTTTGTCAGTTTTTTCAATTTCAGTATTTGTATCATTATGTGAGTTGTGCAGGCCTTTGATTTTTGATTGGTTACTTCTATAGTTTCGTGTTGGCATTTCGGCAACGATAAAAAAATACTTCTTCACGTGTGTAGATGAAATGGTGTTTATCTTCCCTCTCTCAAGCCTATTTTTGGCTCATTTTTTATACATTTTCAAGTATTTTTATGACTTTAAATAAAGCATTCATTCGTTTAATGTGTGTAAATATTTTTTCTAAATTAATTTGTTTCTATTATGTAATTTTCTAGATTTATTTTCACATCTTTGTACTCATGTTTGTAATATGGAGTTTTGTACTTAGAAAATTTTGATTTTTCTCTTGTGTTTTCCAATTTTCATTTTTGTTTCTTCACTTTTGGTTTTTAAAGATTTTTTTGGTTTTCATGTGTTTTTTTTTTTTTGTTTTTTAATTTTATTTTTTGGATTTCAGTTTAAGATTTTTTTTCATTTAATATTTTGGTGTTATTATCATTTTTCAATTATATATTTGTCGATTGGGATAGTTAAGCCTTTAACTCTAGAATAATCAGCATAACAGCCTAAAGCCTGTTACAACATTCACTATATTATTCTCCATTTTCGTCTCTTAAAATTTCTTGTAATTTTGATTGGAATTTCATAATTGCTGTCAGAAAAGAAAATTATTCATTGTAAATTAAGATTAAATCTCCGTATCTCAAGACACGAGGATGAACCTTTACATCTATCAGCCATTTTCAATAATTAATTCCAAATAATTCTTTTAGGGCACCTTCTAAATTTAGCAATTACTATCTTCCGATAAGCAAGAGCTTTCACAATTTTCAATACCTCTCAGGGAAATTTCTCTATTGAAATTAGTTAAAAGCTCTCAAATATATTTTTCATAAAAAAAAAGTTTATGAAATAATTATTCATTTTTAAGATTATTCTACTTTACGGGAGTTTTTACACAATGGTAATTCAAAATAACTTTGATATGTAATATATAAAAAATTATATATTGACCGAAAGGGGTAAAAAAAGAGATAATTCTTGTTTATACTGTGATTAAAGGCAAATAGTAAAAAGTTTTCCACTCATAGAAAAGGAGTTCCTGTTTATTTCTATTTCTTTTATCTCATATTTTGAACATGTTGTCGCACTGAGTTTTTTGTCAGCGGATAAAATGCTAACTCTTTCTGAGACAAATAAATCTTATAATTTTCTAAAATTGAGCAAGGAATAACATTTTTTTCTCAGACGAACAATAAGACTTCCCAATGAGCTTTGACTGCCTCTAAGTGACACTACTGGATCTAATGAATCCGTGACACCTTAACGACTGACCTATGTTCAAGAAGAGAAAAATTTACTTTGAATAAAATATAAATTGAATGTTTTATTCTTACACGTGGGAAAAAATATATACCCTTTCAGATAATGAGCATAACATGTATGAATCACTTTTTCCACTCGTTTTCCCTCTAACCTTCCCAGGTAGCATTTAAGAATACAATTAGCAAAGAAAAAGAAAATTTAAATAACACAAGTAAATTGGAAATGAGACTAAAAGTGTTCCAAAATGCCATTTAAAATAGTTTTATGGTCAAATAATTGTTTGATTGATTTTATTAACGTTGCACTAGAAGCAACACGAGGGCTTTTGGTGACGGACCTCAACATTTTTAATTTCGGTCAAATGACGAGGAAGACATCTGAAATGGCACCTCTCTCTCCTAACTTCCACATCACGCCAACGGGAGGACTTTGAGTCTCGACAGATTTATAGCGTATCATTTCTGGTTACACGACGGGTCTTTTGCGACATCAAGGCCCGAATCTACAACTCGACGAAAACCACCAGTCGCAAATTTACTAGGCTACCGCGGCCATCACATAATTGTTTGAACATGAGAGACTCGAAATGGAATCCCTACAAATATACAAAGTGATAAAAAATTATTTCTTACTTCTTGATTTATGAATTTCTTAATATATTTGTTGTAAGAGTAGAATTTTTTCTTTAAAAACATCAAATGGAATTGCTAACGCAATGGCAACACAAATTTAAACTATATCTTTTTAAATTCATACAGTTTTTCCCCCAATTGAAATACGAAAATGTTTACAGATGAAAATGGTTTTTTTTAATACGATTTACATAAGAACTTATTCAACTGCCTTTTTGAAAAAAAAAGTGTTATAACCTTTGTAAGAAAGATAAGGACACGAAATAATTTTTTTTCTTTATCAGATCAATAGCATTTTAAAAGAGACATATTTGTCAGTTTTAAATTCATTTTTAATATGCTTAAAATTAAAATTTTGCAAATTTCAAGATTTTGATATAGATTAGTTAAATAAATATCAGATTAATTCTTTTTCTATGGAATAATTCCAACTCTAATAATCAACATTTCACATTGAATAGCCTAAAACTGGGTCTACACTATTAAATGCGCAATGGAAAATATTGGTAATAACAAGTGTGTAGTAATTTATTACTCTCGTATGCAAATAATGGGCATACACTACTTTTGTTGGTATTTTAAACAATAAAATTTTTTCCTTACTTCAAATAATTGAAATTCTCATGAATCTGTTTCTTTTTCATAACTTTTCCAAAGCTTACGTTTTTTTATGAATCTGTATTTTTTTTTTTTTTTTATCTAAGCTATCTTATTCATCAACGGTTTTTCTTTAACATTAATTTTTCAATTATGTATAACTAGAAGTATTCGTTTCGTTTACATTTAAAACTATAAAAGCTAATTTAGTTTTTGTTAATTGCTTACTTAGTGAAAAGTATTAATTATAAACTAAATAAAAAAAAATTTAAAACTCTCACATGACTTTAAAACTAATTTTTTCCACCGTAGGTAATAAAATGAATCTAGTTTACGTTTTGAAACTTGATTATTCTTTAATTTTTCTCTCAAAAACAAGTCAAAAGTTACAAGAATTAAAATTTTTATATATATGCTATATTTTAAAATATGCTGTGTATTAAAATTTTAACTTTTAAATTGACTTTTTTTGTACTTATAGGACAAGAATATTTGAAAGCGAAAAACTGGAAAAACATTAGAAAATGCTCTTTTTTGAAACAGTGTCAAGGAACTGTCAAGACAGTAAGAGCCTGCATAAAACATTATAACGGTAGAGAATTTTTGAAGACCTCGAGACGCTGCTCTAAGAGAAAGGAATATTCAAATTAGCCAGCGGGGAAAAGACTCTTTTATTACGTCCTATAGCCATTTTCTTTGGTAAAGTGTTTTTTTTTTCCGATTCTCAGCTATAGCTTTGATATTTTTTTCTCTTTCAAATCGAAACCTTTCTTCTAGTGCGTCTACAGAATGCCCAAGATAAATGTTCCATGTAAAATATGAGCAGTATCCTGTCAGCATATTTGAATTCTTGATAACTGTACGATTGTCAGAAGCAGTACGAAAAAGACAGACTAGTTTTTTGTAGTAAGAGGAATGGATAAATATAGATATAGTTCATTCCAAAAAATGTCTATATCTGTAAAAAAATATTGGAGAAGTCTTCATGAAGAGAAATTATGTCAAGAAACTGAAGAATAAGAACCACACCTAGTTTTGATCAATACTGAGAACCATTCTAAATAAAAAAGGATATAACACACAAACTCTTTGAATTTCCGGCAATTTTCTTATTCTAGCAATCGATGTGCTGTTGCTAAGTCCTCTAAAAGCGTATCTTTACAAATTATTTAATGAAGATTTGTGAATCTCCTCTGAAAAAAATCAATTTTATTCAAATTACGCTTAAAACTCGTCTGCTTCTAGGAGTTTTAGCCGAGTTTTGTATTTAAAATACATTGTTCATCGTTGCTATAATTAATAAGTGAAAACTCCATGAAGGATTAAGTTGTCAAAATTATAAAGAACAAAATGAATAATCGTATAAAAAAAGAAGTAACACTTGTTATGAAAGAATTCTGAAACGCCCATATTATTGATTTCCTTGTTAAAATCATGTCAGAATATATTTGACTTAAATTGCTCTCTTTAACTTCAACTAGTTTTTGAAACATGACATTTATTTTGACACTCCGATAAATTGAATTCGGATAATATGGTTACTATAACATATTTACGAAGGACCACACAAACAGCTTTTGAATAAAACCGGTTAAATGTAAAAACATGTTCTAAAGTTCAAAAAAAAGTATTGACTTAATAAATAACTCTTTGAACTAAACAACGTAACTTTTTTAAAAAATATCTTTTTTTAAACCTTCTTATATAATTTTATATATTCTTCTCCATCATTGTGCAGACTTGAAATATGTAATAACTTTTTTTTTTTTTTTTTCATTTTTCGCATTTATAACTCAAGTTGCTTACATTAGTCATCACTGACAGGATAATGTGCTGACTTACAATTACGAATATCAACGGTTTGTTTTTAAAAGTAGCACTTCACAGAATAAAGTTATAATTTTAAATATATGGATATTTTGATATTAACCTATTCAAGGAGGAGTCATGTAAATTCTATTATTTACTAAATGGTGTAGAAAGATAAAATTAAAAGAAAGACTTCTTAGCAGATGAGTGGAGCTATTAAAAAATTTTGACCGGGTTTTCATATTGTATGAAGAAACTGAAAATTAAGAAACCAAGCCTTACATAGCGCTTCACGCAAGATCTGAGTGTCATACATTTGTATTAAAGTTAAGAAATTCTCGTAAAAGTTTTCTTCTTAATAATTTCACCAAGAAAGAAAAAAATAATTAAGTTTTTTGACGGACGTGTTGTACCATCCAGCGTATACACTACAAAATTTCAATATTTTGTTCTGTTTTTTAGCTCGTTATTAGCATCGCACTTAGAAGCAATACGAGGACTTTTTGAGAACGGGCCTTGAAATTCTGAACGTCAGTCATGTGACGAGGACGACACCTGAGCTAGCCCCTTCTCCTCGAAATTTCCCCACTACACCAATGGGAGGACTTGGAACCTCGAAAGTTGTAACGTGCATGAGTGGTAATGTGGGTATTTTTAACCTAGAGTTTATATAAAACCCTGCATGCTTCAGATTAATGTTTCCCTAGTTAATTTAAAGTATAATGTATATTTTCCTCTATCACGTAAAAATTTCTAATGATTGCATAAGAACTATTTTCGTTAAAAACCGTTCTTAACCACACACTCATAATATCCTATTTTTATAAAATATTCATTATTTTAATTATTGGACATACAAATTCTTTGAGGCATGAAATGTTAAGAAATAAAAAGAACCATGTTGCGCAGAAACTTTATTTCTATTAAAATTCAACAAATTGGCTTATTTGTATTAATAAAGGAATAATATATACAATATAAAAACATAAAAAAATAATTATTTATTTAAGTTATTAGTTACAAGGTTGATATTGCACAAAATTAGTTCGTTTTTATTAATGAAGGGATAACATAATATAAAAACATTAAAATAATAGTAATTCAACTAAGTTTTTAGTTACCAGGTGGGACTTATATAGTCCCAACGGCCAGTTGGGTTCATGAATGGAACGATTTTTATATGGTTTGTAGTAGTTAATACGTTCTCTTCCAGTAATTAACATAATATCAATTATATGAATATGACTGAGAAGACACCCGATACGATTTACAGTCATTAATTGACAGATTTACTCATTACGTAAATAAGGTATAGTGCTCCAGGTGTCTCAACAACTTGATAGCTTGCAGAAAAATTTCCAGTATAAAATTTATACCAATAAATGCGCGAATTTCGTATTCATTAGTTGGAGTGTGTTGGAGTGTTCCTTACCCTGCTGTTCTGCGTATAAATTGGTTTGAAAAACGATAGAATCTGTAATGCCTTCAGTTAAAAAATTACAGTCATATGGAAATGGATCCATCTGATAACGAGTCATTAGTGACATTACGAGTCGAAACAAAATGTGAAGAACATACTCTAACCTGGACTTTGGTTGCGTAACGAGTCTATTTTATAATTCTTTTGGCTACTTTTTTTATGTTTATGCCGAACTGGTGTATTTTCTGATTCATCGAGACCAGAATGCGTGTATTTTGTTTTTTTAGTGGAACGAATAATATAATTCATTATCGTCAATTTCAGAGTCAATACAAGATTCTTGATCTGAAGGTATTTCTTCAAAATCCATATCTTCCTCATTTTCGTCTCTAAATCATTTGAGGTTGAAAATTTTAAAATAGGAACTTGATGAATGTTTATTGATGAATATATTCTTAGTATATATACTATACTATATATATATATATATATTCTTAGTATATATACTATACTATCTATCTATCTATCTATCTATCTATCTATATATATATATATATATACTATATGTAATATGTATATGCTATGCTATCATGTAATATGACTGTATAATAATATGTATGTTCTTGGTATGTAATAACTATGCTATCGTTATATGTATATGTATGTATATGTAACATGTATGTAATAATAATAATAGCAAATATGGTGCATTGCTCCTCAAATTTAACTCTAGGATAAATAAAATCTCATTGAACTTTCTTCGTTTATAAAAACACTTAAACGTTAAAGCTTTTATTTTTCTTCCGAAGCTTTTCATTTGCTTATATAGAAGTAATTTACAGAAAAAATAATCTTACTTTTACATTCTTCAAATAAAATTAAGAAAAAAGATTGTCATAGTAAAAATTTCTGCTTACAACAGCTGATAAACCTGTATTGATATGTCGAAACTAGCTAACACGTTTATAACATTTATTATATGATGGTATTACCAATTACTTTGCGTAAGTGGGACTAAAAATAATCTTATGTGTACATAGCAATATTTCCAAGTGATTCAGAAAATATCCCACCATTCAATATAACGCGTCAAAAAGGTGGGATACTTTTAATACCACCATGCCTCAAAGAGCCTTAACAAATTCTTCATGAAAACCACTTATATCAGTGTTAATTAACTAACTAACAATCATTAAATCAGAAATGCTAAGAGTAATTAGTTGCCTGATCATTTTCTTTTCCTCTTCAAAGGAATGCTGAAAATCTTTTTTCCCCCATTTCTCATCACCAATACAACTTCTTTCTCTGTGCCTCAAGAGTGATGCGCTAGCATGGTTATATTTCCTATCATTCACATATATTTGATATTTTAGTAAAAAATTCACCCTTTTTTTCCATTACTGAGTGTTCCAAGAGCTTCAACAGCATTGCCAAGGTGAAAATACTGAAAATGAATTTACAAGCTCATGTTTCTTTCTTGATTTATTAACATTGTACTTAAAAGAAACGCTAGAACTGTTGGCGACGGATTTCATAATTTTAACCCTCTGTCAAGTGACGAGGACGGCACCAGATCTGGCACTCAAATCTCCAAATTTCTACACCGTCTCAACTTGAGGATATTGAACCACGGCAGATTACCCAAGCCTCATGATACCTCCCCCCAAGTGTCGTCCTCGTCATTTGACTGGTTAAAAACTACGAATTATGACGCCAACAGCTTTTGTGTTGTTTCCAAGTGCAACGTCAATAAACAATCAATCAAGGAAAATATTCATTCCTTCTTCTCCTTCTATAGTTAAATTGATCATTTATCTAGAACAGTGATCGGCATACTTTCGAGAGATTTTACTTTTCTTTTACGTCGCGCGCCGCCCAGAGATAGTTATATATATATATATATATATATATATATATATACGTATGCGCGTCCTCAGTAGCGGTCGTAATCATGGATGACTTTATTTAATTTATATTTTTTATGTTATTTGAGTAAAGCTTTGCACAAAGTTTCTCCTTCGTTTGAAAACTAAGAACTATCAAAGATATTTTATATTTTGGTGGCTTAAAGAAGATAAAAACAATATCAAAATATCAGAATGCAAGGAATGAGGTATTCCGAGTTTCGTAAAATAATTTCAGCACTAACAGTAACTTAAGTATTTTATTCTGGGACTTGATGTTTTCACTAATAATTAAAATTGATGTTGGTTGCTTTTGCATATACAGTTGGAAAAAGAATTATTTGTACACTCTAATATTTGTAATTTTTAGTTAAATAAAAACAGATATTTTAACAAAAATATTTTAATACAATACCCTTATAGTTCGCTTTAGATAAAATACCAAAAAAATTTTGATGAAGTTAAATAATTAGTTTCTAACAGGAAAGGCTTAAAAATTACTTGCAAAAGTAGATTTTGTGCAGTTCCTCATCAAGATTCATACTGCATTTATAGTGTTGATTAATGAAAGGATTATTTATACAGTATCTATATAAGTTATTGTAAGCCTTTTATAATTTCTTCAGTCTGAAATGTTGTCTACATAGTTCTCTTGAAATAATTGAGAATGGCACCTAAAACTAGAGAGGTACTCTCTAGACATGATAAATCGTATCATTGAGTGCCATAAAAATGGAAATTCATACCGAGAAACTGGAAAAGCTATTAAATTACCATTTACAGCTGTTGGATGCATAGGGAAAAAGAATGAAAAAATTGGATACATTGAAAATAAACCCAAATCAGGCTGTCCCAACAAATTAACAATGAAGAAAAAAAGAAATGTTGTTCAAACAGCTTTAAAAAATCCTATGGGCTCAGCTCAAAAAGTAGCTGAAGACCTTGCTATATCGTCTAATATATCAAAGTAACGCCTTAAACAATAAGAAATGTTCTCCACAATGAAGGTTTAAATGAAAGAGCCCCAAGGAAAAAGCTCTCTATAAGTAAAACAAAAAGAGAAAAAGTCTGGAATTTTCTTTGGTCAACAGAAATAAACTAATGGGTTTTTGGAAAATGGTTATTTTTTCTGATGAGAGTAAGTTTTAAATTCCCTCTTCACTAAACATTCTAAAAATTTGGCGTAGAAATAAAACTGCTTTAGATCCAAAGCATATACTCCCAACTCTCAAGCATTATGGGAGAAATTTTATGGTTTGGAGGTGTATAGCTCTAGTGGTGTAGGTAACTTGGGTTTCAACGATGCTACAACGACAGCTTTAAAATATATACGATGTGTTGCAACGTAATTTATTAAACAAAGAAAAAAGTTAAGCTTAGAACAAATTTTTCACTTTCAGTAGAGGATAATGACCCAAAGCATACTGCTATATTCACCAAGACATGTTAACAATGTTCGGAGGTGACTGTTTAATCGGAGTCTGAGGCTGAAATAATCCGTATCAAAACAAGCTCTTTTTTTTTTCGAAATACCATTTTAAACGTTTGAAGTAAAGTAATTCAACTTTCTTTTTATCTTCGGAGGGAACTTGAAGCTAATTTTAGAAGCTCTCTTTTAGCAATAATGCACATACAGCATTTTCAATAACACATACATTGAAAGCATTAAAATGTGAGATAATGTCGACCACATGAAATAAAATTTTTGTAACCATGTGCCTTCTTCCAAATTACTTTATGCATTCTTTGTATTGGAACAATTTTACTTCATTTGTACATGAAAGAAAGCGCTTCAGAAAGTTTCCTCTGAAAAGTCGATGAACCTTACAGTGAAGAAGTAAATCTACGTACTTACTATTCATTTTGTCCAGGAGTACCTGAAATTAGAAATGATAAAGTGGTCTGGTAGAGATACTGTTAGTTACTTTGATAACAAAGTCCGTAGCTATAACAAACAAAAGAGATGTTTGAATGCAAAACGCTTCTTGGTGTATTATGCAGTGGAGCGTGAGAATTGCATGGCAATATTTCTTTTCTTTAGAATTGAAAAAGTTCCTGTGTTTACTCCTCTCATACTTTTAATTCCATCAGTAACACTTGAAATTATTTTATTTAAATTGATTCCGGTGTGTTCCAGATATGTTTCTATATCATTCACAATACCTTCGTCACGTGTATGTCCCTGAGCAGCAGCAGTCCGAGAAGTTCTTTGGGATATTGTATCAATATACATCTCTTAAAGAGTGATTGTCACTAATATCAGATGACTCATCAACTGAAATTGATATTGCGAAAGGTTAATATCTTGCTGCTTTGCTAATTTGAAAACATTTTGTCAGTCCTGTCTTTCACTGTTTTCCCAGACAAAGGAATTTATTTTATTATTATTTCTTCATGATTGATGCTTTATAAATAAAGTAATAAAATAATTCTTTGGAAGCTTTCATGAAGCGATCTGTGAACGGTTTTCCTTTTTTCAGGATTTCCAAAGAAACCACAAAGTTCACAATGTTGACTGTATTTGAACTAAGTACTCGATTATGTAACATGGAACTCGACTTCTGATTTTGATGCATAAGTTCTGTAACAACTTTCTTCCTTGCGTCACTTGCCGAATATTTGCTCGTGAGTGTACTTGAAAAGAAATGTCTATCTAAGTTTGATTTCTTATTATTTTCGAGTTTTTCATGACCAAGAAATTACATCTTAAGATCATACAGTGTTCGAACGCGTAATTCAGTCAGTTTCTTAATAACAGACAAAATTATCTTTAAGTTCAGGTCGAATGGTATAGAATATCGTGATTATATTCTTCTCTAATTTATAGTAGTTCAGGGGTGTTGTTGATATTAACTACTAATCGCTCACTTTAATTATTGAGTCCTCTCAAAGTAATTTACACTTTCAGTTATTACTACTATTTATTTATAGAGGATGTTTGCACTTTTATACATAAGAATGCATTTTCTTGCAGCCAGTTACAGTACGATCTTATCGTTTCAAACTGTCTTATGTAATACTATTCTACTCCTTCACAGTCCAGGGGGTTTCAAAGGGTTACCATACAGTGCTTGCGTCAGCTTGTGTCATTTCTCATAGGACGATCAACAGAT